>JANKYG020445427.1:113677-171716 GCA_026541955.2 Simalia boeleni
AAAGTAGGAAAGTATTTCCTAGTGATTTATTTTCATTCCATCTTCCAGGATATTTACTTTGTACAAAAGATAAATCAGTGTAGTCTTTAGAGAAATCAGTAAGTCCAACTAAACCAGGACTTTTTTCATGATTGTCTCTAACACGTATACCTCTACTAGTTGGAGTATTTTTACCAGAAGGTGCTAGTGAAATACCCATACTGTGAACATAACTAGGAGTTTGTGAGTAATCACTATGAGTACTAACTATTTCCATATGACCAGTACCCATTTCTATATATGTAGTATTTGATACTCTTTCTGCAGTTCTATAATAATTAGTTATATCTATCATACCGTCGTCTGTGAAAGACATAGTTCTACCGTATTCTGTACCACCCCAAGCGCTACCAGTACTTATTCCTGCATTTTCACTATTGACATCAAATTCTATATAACCCTCATTATTCTTTTGTTTAATGAAATTTGCTTCTGCCCATTCTTTCTGAATAAATGAAAATGGCTTATATCTTTCTCCAAAATTTGCATTACCAACAATTCCAGGACAACTAGGAGAATCATTAAAGAAATATAATTCTTGTGGCATACCAGTGTCATCATCATTGTCTCTTCCAAATCTTAAATAAGATAATACGGTAGCACTATCAGAGTTTTCAGAAACTCCTATTTTTGCATGACTATCAGTAAGATTAACAAATGAATCTATATAACCGAAGTCTTGATTTAAAAATTTATTCTGAATTCGTAATTCTTGTGTGGTAGGATTCTCATTTAAAAATCTCATGGAGATTTCATTATAAGTATCTTGTCTACTAACAAGTCCTGTATTTCCACCAGAATTGAATCTTATATCTCCTGTTACAGGTTTGTCTAAATCTGTACCAGTTAGTTTTATATAACCAGATAAATCTGTTGCAGGAGCGTCTGCGCCTTTTGGTCCCTGAGGACCATTAGAACCCTGTGCTCCCTGAGGACCTCTAGAGCCTTGAGAACCAGTATTACCAACTTCTCCTTTAGCTCCAGTATCACCGCGATCACCTTTAGCTCCTTGTGTTCCATTAGCACCTTGAACTCCTCTATCACCCTTAGCTCCTACAGCACCCTGACTTCCTTGAGCACCTGCATTTCCTTGTGGGCCAGTAGAACCAATATCGCCACGATCACCCTTTGCGCCCATTGCTCCCTGAGCACCTTGTGCACCTTTTATACCATCCGATCCTTTCGCTCCTTGTGGTCCAATTGGACCTTGTGAACCTTGAGTTCCTGTATTACCAGTTGCACCCTTTTCTCCTTGCGCTCCTTGAGGTGCAGCCATTTCACTCCAATGTGTAGGATCTTGCGCAGGAGGTATAGAAGATGTATAATCTCCACCTATTAGAACAAATACAGATCGTGTATCAGCTCTAACAGAACTTGTATGAAATACAAAATCTGAATGATTGTATAATGTGTCTTTTACCCAAATACCTCTGTTTTCTAAACCTGTTCCAGCAGTTCCTTGAGGTCCCTGTGAACCAGTAGATCCCTGACTTCCAGTATCGCCTTTTAATCCCTGTGGACCAACTGCTCCTTGAACTCCTTGACCTCCTACAGCTCCTTGTGATCCTTGTGAACCAACTGCACCCTGAGGTCCTATTGGACCTTGTACACCAGTATCACCTTTTCCACCAACACTTCCTTGCGCACCCTGAGCACCCTGTGGACCAACTTCACCTCTAGTTCCATTAGTTCCATCTGCTCCTTTAGCACCTTGACTTCCAGTATCTCCTTTAGTCCCTTGTGCACCTTGTGAACCCTGAACACCAGCATCGCCTTTATCTCCTTTAGCACCCTGAGGACCAGTATTTCCTTGTGCTCCAGTACCTCCTTGAACACCATTAGCGCCCTGGCTACCAGTTGCTCCTTGAGGTCCTTGTGGTCCGTTTGGACCTGTATAACCTTGCGTACCAGTTGCTCCCTGAGAACCTTGAGGTCCCTGACTTCCAGTGTCTCCCTTAGTTCCTTGGGTTCCTCTTTCTCCTTTATCGCCTTGAGAACCTTGCGGTCCTACACTACCTTGCACACCCTGTGCTCCAGTAGAACCTATCGCTCCTTGTGGACCTTGTGTTCCTGTAGATCCTTGAGGTCCACTAGGAGCTTCAAATTCACTCCAATTTGCTGGATCATCTTTAGGGGATGTTGTAGATAAAAAGGGGTTTGTACTTTTACAAATAAACATTGAATTTTTTGTAGGATCTGATTTCGAAGGTGCAAAAACATAGTCCGACATTTCGTATGTAGTATTCGTCACCCAATCACCTTTAGGCGTTAAGCCTGTACCAGCATCACCTTGTGGTCCAATTGGACCTTGTGTACCAACGTCTCCCTTGTCTCCTTTTAAACCAGTATCTCCTTTCAATCCTATATTTCCTTGAACTCCTTGTGGTCCAATGTCTCCTTTTAAACCTTGTGTTCCTTGTGGACCTCTGTCTCCCTGAACACCCTTATCTCCTTTAGATCCTTGTGGGCCTGTGATTCCTATTTCTCCTCTAGCACCAGTTTGACCCCTATCTCCCTGAGGACCTTTTGCGCCATCAGCCCCTTGTGGGCCTGGAGGACCTTGTGTTCCTACTCCTCCAGAGCCGTTACCAGTAGCTGATATCTTAGGTTTAGATGGTACACTCCTATCGATAGTTACACCATCGCCAGCTTGTATATCTAATATGCCGTATTTTCTATAAAAATCGTGCTCTAGTTTGTCTAAGTATTCTTCCATTTAAAATAATAGTTCAAAATTAATATTAAAGTTTTGTTGCACTTACAGTGCCTGTATCGCTTACTGTAACTCTCCATCTAGAATTATCAGGAGATTTTACTATAACTCCTGAATTTGCAGAAACAATTTCTACATCGCCCGCAACTTCAAACTTAGAAGTAGTCGGTATCACACCAATTCCTATTTTTCCATTTGCTGCTATAGATGTAGAAGGTGTTGTTGAAACATCATTGAAAAATGTTCCTGTACCAAATAACAATCCTCCTATATTTATAGAATCTTGTGTGTTTGGTGCAAGAGTTATATTAGTACCTATGATAATATTATTTCTACCAATACTGTCCGCAGTACTAGCAGCTTTACCTACTTGCCAACCGAATAAATTAGAGAAACTAGCTTTCATAGCTTTCTCTCCAACAGATGTTCCGAAGAAATTAGAACGTGCAGCTCCAGGTGCTTGAGATCCTGCATAGTAACCGAAAAAATTAGAATCGTTAGCGTTAGAAGATTCTGCTCCGGCATTTCCTCCAAAGAAATTTGAAAAAGAAGAATCTCTATTATCATACCCTGCATTGTTACCAAAGAAATTCGAGTATCTAGAATTTACTGCTCCAAAACCTGAACTATTACCAAAGAAGTTCGTAAAAGAAGATCCTGCAGAATTAGTTCCTGCATTATTACCAAACAGATTACAATGTGTTGTAGAATAATTAGTACTTCTTAAATCTACCATACTCTGCATGTCTAATTTCATAGGAGCTGCAGGTGGCATAGGTAATACTATATTTCCATTAATTCCAGCAGCTACACCATTTACAGATAATGCTACTACTAATCCATCTGTATCATTACTAGGTAAAACTACAGAACTGTTACCAGATGCAGGTGCTGATATAACAGCATATCTTCCACCACCTGGATATACTTTTAACTCTGTTTTATTAATTTCATAATTGTTAGCTCCTCCACTTCTTCCTGCTATAAATTCTCTACCAATAACAACCTCATTGTCACCGTTATTACCATAACGTATAATTGCATTTGTAGATTCTAAAGTTAGAGAGTAACCACCAACTGTGGTTATTTTAAAATTATTGGTTACAACAGTTTCTCCATCAGATTTAACATAATTAGTAATACCGCCAGAGCCTGCGTCTAATTGTGATTTTGTTACAAAATCATTAGGATTAATTCCTGCTTGACCTTGAACTCTACCATTCACAAACATTCCTGCATCAGTAGCAGTTTGTTCTCTTATAGCAAGACCTGCACTAAGACCTGCAGGAGTGATTATACCAATAGCTACTGTATTAGAAGCCTTAATGTTTACATTATCAATTCCTAATGTGTTGTCTGCAACAGTCTCTTTGACACCAATATATAAGTTTTTTCCTTCTAGTGCAAATCTAGGAATTGGTGTTCTGAAATCTGCATCTAAATAAAAGTTATCACTAGAGGTGTTTATGAAATTTTCACCTAGTTGTATGCCAGTTTTTAAAGCTAAATCTTTTACATTAACTATCGCAGTGGTACCTTCTGTGCTGATAAGAGCTCCACCGTCTTCAGAAACATCCAAATTCTCCATACCAGTTACTTGTATAGCACTAGATGTTTTATTGGAACCTTCTGCTGTAGTAACTGCTTGTAGAGTACTACCACCACCTGGAATAGAATCCAATTGAGCTTTTGTAACATACTCATTACTATTAATAGCAGGAGCACCACTCATTCTTCCTGAAGAATGTACACTGGCTTCAGTGGGAGTTTCTTCTTTAAATACAAAACCTGATCCTGATGTATAAGCTAATGTTAAGCTTGATGGTAAAAATGTTATACGACTTACTGGAACTCCTCCCTTCAGTATGGCAAGAACACCCATTCCACTTCCACCAAGTAATGCCATTCCATCTTTAGTCGCATCATACTGACCACTACCCGTAATGTGTATAGCATTAGAAGTTATATTGTTACCTTCACCAGTAGTCACTTGTTGTAAATTACCTCCTAATCCAACTAACAATGCATCTATTTCACTCTTAGTATAGTAATTAGTTAGATCTACATCAGGGTGTAATTTACCTTGAAGTATCCAATTATCATCATACTTTTTATAAATGTCTCTATCTTGATTAAATACTATATAAACATCACCAGAATTCCCAGTAGCAGGTAAAGGTGGTACAGTGCCAAATAATACTTGTGAACCGTTTACTTTTTGCAAATCTGCAAACATCCTATCTATCATTGGTTTAGTATAATATCTATCATCGTGTTTGTGTGGACAAGGAGTCGCACATCCTTGATTAGGATCATTGCCCGGACTTGTCTCCGGGCAACATCCTCCATCTTGAATAATTGTTATCATTTTTAAGATTTTGTGACACTTATTTTTAAATGGAACATCTATTGTTTAGTTTTTGAAAGTATTACCTCAATTCTGTGTCCAGCTTCAGAAGGTAATCCTGTATATTTAATCAGCATCTTACCACCAGTTAATCTTGGTAATTGTACTGAAAAGTTTTTAAATTCTATATAAGTAGCTAACCAAAATGTTTCAGGTTCTACACCAGCTACTTCGTATTTACAAACTGGATGAAGTGTATATCTGTACTCGTAATTAAAATTACCAGCATCAATTACCACAGTACCATCTGAACCAACTATTGCAGTGTAAGGAGTAGTTGTAGTAATTCTTTGATCTACATAGTCTTTAGTAGGAAGAGATAAAGGATCATTACCAAGTACTCCAATTATAGGTTGAGTAAAAGTCTTAGAACCTGTTACAGTTTGAGTTCCTGCAGCGGTTACATATCCTGCTGTAGCATGATTGCCCCAACTAGCTGCATTATTCCAACTGATAACGTTGCTATCAACAAAGTCTCCACTTGTCCAAATGCGTCTATGTGTATTCCACTGTTGAGAGTCTCCGTTTCTAGTTCTTAAAAAGAAATTATTACCACCACTACCGTAGCTACCAAACAATTCTAATGAATAACCTCCACCTAAACCGCTAAAGTTAATGACACTTCCAGATAAACCGTCTACATCTGCCCATTTATAATCAAACCATACACTGTTATCTCTACCATCACTACCATTATTTATATTAGTGGTTCGATCTGCATAGAAGATTCTATCTTCATTGAAGTATATTTTACCATCGTGTCTAACACTTAATGTTGTACCATTTACACCTGGTTGATGAAACCCTATTGTTGGGTACTTGTTATTAGTTCCATCTCCTTGAATTTCAACATTAGATGTGTTATACGTATTACCCGTACCTCCACTAAATATTTTTCTTCCAGTTATTTGTTGACTTGTAGTCTGCGTAACTCTATCGTTATAAGCTGCATTCCATTGATCAGAATTTCCTCCTGCTGCATTCAATTTACCTTCAAATGTGGCAGTACCATCAGATCTTTGTATAGAGAATGACTGACCTAAATAAGTACCGTCGTCAGCATATCTAGTAATCGCGAAATCACTTCCAGCATTGCCACCAGATTCTGGTGTAGGAGATGCAAATAAGTCCCAACGAAGTATTGTTCCAGTTCTATATTGCAGTTCTCTATATGTTCCTGCAGCTCCTGACATTACTAAGTTTGTAGCTGCGATTTCCCCATTAACATGTAGTTTATAAAGAGGTGTGTTGACATCAATACCTACATTACCATTTGGTAAAATTCTCATCTTAGTAGATGAATTTGTCCATATGTCTAAAGCGTGATTAGATTCTGTACCAATTACACCACTAGAGCCTGTGTAGCTTAAAAGTGAAAGTACGTTTTTATCCGATGAACGTATAGTTCCAACAACTTCTAATTTAGCTGTAGGATTTAATAAACCTATACCAATATTTCCAGTATTAGAGATTAAGAAATCATATCTATTGCCAGTACCATTATTAGCCTGAGAAAATATTCCAAAATCTCCATACTCATTAACATTATTTTGAAGATAATAACGTCTAGTTAATGTGTTTTCAGGGCTTGCAAACATTCTAATCCGTGAACCAAAATCAGCTCCATAAGAAGCAAAATCTCCATTCACATGTAATTTGTATGCCGAGTTTGCTACACCGATACCTATATTACCATTAGGATGAATATTTAATTTTAAATCTTCTAAATTACCAGCAGGATTACTATATATACCAAAAAATGTTTCATCATATTCGTTCACACCTGAAGAAAGTGACCAAGTTATACCTGCTGAATTTCTAAGGTTTAATTTAGTAGTATTTGTATTTACACCAGATCCACCAATAGTTATGGCGCCTGTATAGGAATCTCCTCTAGCTGCTACTGATTGTAAAGTTTCACCAGTTGAAGGTAAACCTAAAAAGTTTTTAACTCTAGCTGCTGAAAATTTAACACCTTGATTTGTAGCGTTCACAATACCTAATAAATATTGTGGATCCACATCTGTTCTTGGAGCTGATGTTACAACAATCTCTCTGGTTTCAACATCGCCAGAAGCGTTTCGTACAACTACTGTATTTGGTGAAACAGTTACACTAGCTGTGTA
The DNA here is from genome assembly GCA_026541955.2 of Simalia boeleni. Lineage (NCBI taxonomy): Eukaryota > Metazoa > Chordata > Lepidosauria > Squamata > Pythonidae > Simalia > Simalia boeleni. Next base: position 120,963 of record JANKYG020445427.1, read on the forward strand.
ATCAGCATCTGTCCAAAATTTATACCAAGGTTTCCAAACTCCATTTTCATAAGATTGTCCGAAAAATGAAGATTTATTACCAGTACCACTAGATTGAGCAAATCTAAAAACACTTCCATTGTTACCACTGTCATCACCATAAGGAACTAATGTAATAACTCCTGCCCAAGGTCCTATATTTGCTTGCCCAGTTAAACCTATAGCTCCAGAAGATTTAAAATCGAACCAGGTTCCATTTTGTAAATCAGTAGATGGAGTAGGATTGACATTTCTAGTATCTATAGTTCTTATACTATTTATTCCATTACCAAGTAATGCTCTAGAAGGATATAGATTAGCGTGATTACCCCAAGCATATGCTTGGCTCCATTGAACAGAATTTCCTTCTATTGAAGCTATAGTTCCGTTAGCGTTTAATTTATTACCAAACCAAGCTTCATTTGTCAATCTACTTATTCTTAGTGGATTGCCATTGTAATCACCATTATCTTTATAAGCATATATCCTGAAATCAGTGTCTCCATTTGTTCCTCCATCACTACCCAAGAGAAATGTAGTAATACCAGCAGTTCCAAAAGAAATCCACTTTTCTCCAAGCGACTCTAATCTGAAACCAACACCTCTAGTTTCTCCAGCTACATCTAATTTATAAACAGGAGTTTTCATTCCTATTCCTACATTTCCAGTAGCATTTTGTATAGTGAATGGTTTATCACTAACGTTATCAGAATGTATTGTAAAATCGTTTTCTGCACCAGTAGCTCCAATATTTCCTATAAACCAATTAAGTACTCCTGTTTTTTCTAATTGAAAGTAAGGAGCAATATTAGAGTATTTATTTCCTCTATTTGCGACATCGTTTAAAGTATCTGCGCTAGAAGGAATATTTAACCAAGCTCTCCAATTAGCAGCATTAAAATAACTCCACTTATTAGTTACAGAATTGTAACCCATACCATAAAGTAAATTATTATTTGCTGAAGTAGAATCGTCATAAGCATTCCAAAGATTTGCTTTATTTGCAACACCTGATATATCAATTGGCCATAAACCAGTCGCATTAGAACCATTGGCATTCGCTTTAGCATTCCATTGAGTAGAGTTACCACCAGTGGCTGTTATTACACCATCTACGTCTAATTTAGTAGTTGGTGCTCTAACACCTATTCCAACACTTCCTGCTTTAGTTATAAACATTTTAGCAGAACTGTTAGTCCAAAGTTCTAGATCGTGATTAGTTCCGGTACCTACAACACCTGCAACACTTGAATAGCTTACTAATACGGCCAGTGTTCCATCAGATGCTTTTATAGCTCCATTTACTTCAAATTTATCTGTAGGGTTTGCTGTTCCAATACCTACATTTCCAAGTTGATTTATAACCAATCTTTGCGTAGAGCCATCTAAAATAGAGAGATGTTGTGGAGCATTGTGACCTACTGCTATTCCAAAAGTAGAACCATTGGTCTGTGTAGATTTTAAATTTATTCTAGCAATAGTGCTAGAAAAAGTATTACCTCTTGTAGCAACTGTTTGAAGTGTTTCTCCTCCAACAGGATTGCCCAAAAAGGCATTTACCATAGCACTATTTGCAGGATGCCATTTACCATCCGAACCATAGGCCATTATATAATTGTTAATAGGTAGTTCGTCAGAATTATAACTTTGACCAGACCAAAAAGCGGCATTACCCGTTATAGCTATTGGCCAAGTCCCTGTAGCATTACTACCATTTTTATTTGCTTTAGTGTCTAATTCTTGAAGTCTAACGACTCCTGTTGGTAAAATGGGTGCTTCTGAAACTGTTGCGGTACCTCTAACTTGAAATTTCGATCCATCAAGATCTATATTAGGTCCACCTACTATAAGTTTACCTCGACTATTTCCTGAAGCCGACATACCCGCATACACATTACCAGCATCTACATCTGAATTAGGACCACCGCTTCCATAACCTGTAGTAAGATAAACGTCACCACCAACACCAGTGTCGTTATTACCAGCTTTTACTTCAGCACCTCCAGCAATACCAGCACCAAAACCAGTACCACCTTGCAGTATAGCATTACCCCCTCTACCTGGTAAATTAACAAGCCCTCCTTCTGCCATACCACCATCACCTGCAACAAGTATAATGTCACCAGCACTACCACCTATGTTTGTAACATTTGGGCTAGTACTAGCAGCTCTTCCCGCATTACCTGTTCTTATTGTAATACTACCACTATCACCACTCCTTACAGTGCCTGTACCACTTGTGACATTTGCACCATTTCCTCCAATCACTTCAATTGGAGCAATTCCATTTCCAGAAGTAGCATTAGGAGTTCTAAAAGTTTTCTTTGCAGTTATTGTTTGTTGTGTGTCTATAGTTACAAAATTTTGATATCCACCAATGTCTTCCATATTTAAAACGACATCGCCCTGTTTACCATTAACACTTGTAACTAGATTAGATGCAGGAGAACCGTCTGCTCCTTGAGGGCCTTGAGGTCCAGTGGCACCTTGTACACCTTGAATTCCTTGTTCTCCACGTTCTCCCACAGGTCCCTGGTTTCCTTGTTCACCAGTCATACCAATTAAACCCTGTGGGCCAATAGGTCCTTGTGTACCCATTTCCCCTTTTGGGCCTTGAGGTCCTTGATTACCTTGTATACCTTGTTGTCCTGGAGGTCCTTGTAATCCTTCAGTTCCATCATTTCCTTGAGGACCAGCTGGACCTTGAGGTCCTTCTTCTCCCTGAAATCCACGATCACCTTTTGGACCAATATCGCCTTGTGCTCCTTGTACACCAGATTGTCCATTTGCTCCAGTAGATCCTTGAGCGCCCTGTGGTCCAGTCGCACCCTGAACTCCGGCAGGTCCTTGCGGTCCTTCATCACCTTGTTCACCTTTAGGTGCAGTAAACTCTACCCAGTTTGCAGGATCATCTTTAGGAGGAATAGTAGAAACAAATGGAGAATCGTTTAATGAAATGAACATACTTGATGTTCCTGTAGAAGATTCAGCAAAAACGTAATCGTTAAGATCGTAAGTTCTTCCGTTTAACCAGTTACCTCTATTTGTTAATCCTGTACCTGAAGCGCCTTGTTCTCCTTGTGCTCCTTTGGCGCCTTGAGGTCCGATACCTCCCTGACTTCCCTGGCTACCTTGAGGTCCAATGTCTCCAGTTTCACCCTTAGCTCCTTGAACACCAGTAGGACCTATCGGCCCTTGAACCCCTTGGGGTCCAGTTATTCCCATTTCACCTTTGGAGCCTTGCGCTCCTGTTTCTCCACGAGAACCCTGAGAGCCTTGCGGTCCAGTAGATCCCTGATCACCTTTTAGACCTTGAACACCTTGCGGACCCATATCTCCGGTGTCTCCTTTTTCTCCCTTTTCACCTCTAGCTCCCTGTGGTCCTGGATCTCCCATAACACCTTGCAAACCTCTTTCTCCCTGAAGTCCTGTCAATCCAGTTTCTCCTTGAATACCTTGAAGTCCTTCTTCTCCTCTTGGTCCTTGAGGACCTGTACTTCCCATTGCTCCTTGACTTCCTTGAGGACCTTGGGGACCGATGTCTCCATCAGCTCCATTTTCTCCAGCAATACCTTGTGGTCCAATTGGACCTATAGGACCTTGAGGTCCCACAATCCCAGGTTTATTTTCTACATCTTCTATAGTAGCATATGGGTTGTCTTCGGAAGCTTTATTGTTTTTTATTAAAGCTACATATTCATTGTAACGAAGATGATAATACTCATTTGGCATTTCACCTCCTTGTAATCCATCTAGTGAATTGTGTTCATCAGAACCAACAACATTAGGATTTAAATCATCGCAACTAAGTTCTGGTAATTCTGTTTCACCAACTACAATGGGTTTTTTGCCATTTAAAATATTAGTTGGAGGAATCTCAGAACACGTTTTTGAAGTACTTATATCATCTATGATTGTAGACGATTTTTTAATTACGACGATGTCATCATCTATTTCACATTTGTAAGCAGGGTCTGCAACAACTGTTACTATTTCTTCATCAACGTCTATCAAGTGCATAATTATCGTTTTAATTTTAAACAGTAAAAATCAATAAGTTTAATATATTTAGGATCACATCCGCAACCCTCTAACATTTTAATTGCTTCGATAGCTTGATTTAAAACTTCATCTGTTTTATATGGGTGTCCTTTTTGAAGAGACTGTAGTTGCTGATTAAATCTTGCAACTACAGCCATTTTCAAATTATTCATTTTAGCATCCGCAGCCATTTCTTGAACTTGTTTTATTGTATTTAGAACAAATACCACCACAATTACCTAGTAGTTTTAACAATCTCATAGCATCGTCATAATTTCCACATCCTAAAAGATATTCAATAGAAGCTATCGCATTGTGTAAAATTTCTAAATTTGTTTTCAATAGTGCAGTATCAGAATCATCTGTGCAATTTCCTGACAGACAGCGATTTCTACCTGTTTTTTCATCATAACCTAAAATCTTATCGAATCTGTCTTGTAACATATTCTGATAACATTTTTTTAGATGGCAAATAGAAAATAAAACTTTTGCTGTATATGTTAAACCTTGTGTTAATTTAGTATCTACCTTTTCAACTAAGTCTTTTACTGTAGGTATTACTGTTGTAACTCCTTCAGATATTAAGTAAAAATTTCCATCACTTTCATCGTAGTAACAGATATCTTTGTTTATATCGAACCAAGTAGATAATCTAGATTCATAAAAGGCTTTAGACATTATGAAATAACGTCCTATATAAATTCTACCATCTTTTTCTAATGTCTCATTTGCAATCTTTATATTTTCTGCGTAAATAGGATTTACATCAGCAGAAGGAATTACATTAGGTACATCAGATGTTTCAAAGACAGTTATTCTATCATCATAATCCTTTAAATAAATAGCATTTATAAAAGTACCAGAGGATAGATTAAAATCTTCATTTGTAGGTAAAGGTGCTCCTTCTGGAATAAATTTACCATCGCTTCCAGTGTTCACAGAGAACCCTGTTATATCTTCAAAAGCAGCTTTACAACTACAATCGTCAAAATTTACATTAATTTTTAATTGTAACATTCTATACTGATACTTTATTGTTATAAGGATTATTATCTAATAATTGAAGTTTTTCAAGTTCTGTGCGATCATTTTTATTCTTAATGTCACCCTCTTTATAACCTCTATCTATTTCGTTACGTTCTTTTGCAACCTCGTAATCGTATTCTATTTTACGTTTCTCAACTTCTTCAGCAGCTTTCTTAGCACCTTCAAGTTGCTTTTGAGCTTCTTGTAATTGCTTTTGAGCTTCTTGCATTTGTTGTTGTAACTCTTCAATAGTTTGTTGAGCTTGTTGCAATTGATTATTTTCTTCACGTCTTTCTTTGATAGCTGTACCAACAGTAGATTTAGCTGCTGTAAGCGAACTAGATCCAACAAGATCTAATAAGATATCAATATCAGCGTTACCATTACTAACCAATTCCATAGCAATACCTTGAATTGTTTCAAGATCTTTAACATGTTTACCGATTTCTACTAAGTGAATATCGTAATCTGTAAATGAAAAATATCTTGGCTCTATTGTAAATATCTTCTGATATTTATTACCTAGAATTAGACTTCCTGTAAATCCTTCTTTAAAGGTAACTTTACAAGCATTTACAGAATCTACAAGCATTGATGTAGTCACTCCTTTTAACATAAAAAAGTACTGTTTAGTTACAATAGCTGATAACTTAATACCAGTTTGTACATTACTAACAGCATCTTTTTCAGAATAACTTCCTAATGCTTCAGGAAAAACTCCTGTAATATGACTGACAGTTTGTTCAGTAGATTTAATTGCATAATCAATTGCTTGAATCGCACCAAATTCTAATGTATCATCAAAACCTGCATATTGTGTATTGTATTGTCCTGCTTCGCCTTGAGCTGCGGAAGTATCATGTAGTGCCACACCGCCTTTTTTATAAGTGATGTATTTGGCTAATCTTTCAGGAATAGAATCTCCTAAAGCTGTAGGTAAAGTAGCTATGTCTACGTGATCTCCTTTTACACCAGAGTTAGCTATTAACGTGTCTCTATGGAAATGTAAAATGTTATATTTGTCTTGTAGATCAGCAGTTAGTAGAACTAAAGAGTAAGGCTTCTTAGCACGATCATCAAATGTAATACCGTTTATCGTCAATGATGCATCTAATGGCTTCAGTTGCGATCTGGTAACATGTTTAGCTTTACCTATATTTATGTAAAGATCTTCACCAATACGAATACCTTCGTATCTATCAGTACGATAATCTCTATCACCGTTTTCTAATTGTATTTCATTAGCAGCTAAGCGTTCAACTCTATAAATAGGATATACAACACTTTGTCTAGGCATGTATTCATCGTCTCTGTCCATACCAGTAGATGCCATTGGAGCAACTCCTACACCAGAAATTAAACCTCCGGAAGAAGCTCTTACGTAATACATGTCTGAATTAACAGTAGAATTACCCAAGTAAGCATCCAATTGATCTATATCACTCTTTGTCATATAGCGTCCAAAGTTTGTGATGATTTCTCTACGATCCATCCACTCTCTCACTACAGCAGATGTAGACTTATTAACTTCTATTTCGTTATAATTCTTTTTAACAAATACATCAAATGGAGAATGTACTTTAATTTCAGGCACATCACCTATCCTTTTTATTGTTACAGAGTAATAACATTGTCCAGCAACTAATATATCTAAAAATAAAAGTTTCAACTTTTCTTTTAATTTTATATCATTACTGTTTTTCAAGAATTCTAGAATATTCTGTACTGCTATTTCGTATTCAGATACAAAATCTCTTTCAGTGTCTTTTTTTAATTTTTCAATTCTTTTTTCTGTGGCTAAATCTTCTTCTGGTTCTGTCCCATTAATGAAGGCATTTATGTTCATGCCCAATTGAGAGTTTAGAAGATTTAGAACAGAGTCGTTAATCTTTTTTACACGTTCTCTATTAATATTAGAAAGTGTTTCAGAGTCTTTACAAGTAACTCCTGGATCTATTTCATCGCTTAAAAATTCACCTATTAATTTATCAATGTGTGTTTTAACCAATGGGATAAATTCTACGTTAGTAGGACTTTGCATACCGTAAACATCCTTTATATACTTGAATTGATCCTCGTCATATTCCGCATTGTAATAATTGTAGGCTTTCTTTAAATGGTCTTTATTGTAAACCAATTCTGAAATTATCCTATCAAATTCAGCTATTAGAGCATCAGGACTTTCTTTTTGTTTTTCTGTTAATAGATCAAAGTATGTACCTGTTTCGTTTCTACTAATCATAGACTTTATTTAATTTATAATAAGAAGTATGTTCAAATAACTTTCTTTGTTTCATTTCTTTAATTACATAATCTAAAAATGAATCATCATCCAAGAAGTTTCCTGAAATGAACAAAGGGTTGTCTTGATTTAAAAGGTGTAAGGATAAAGTGTAATTATCCTCACCTTTATAAACTGTCATCCCACCTTCGTAAATTACGCAGTAGTTCTCAGCTAACATTTCATTCAATTTTGTTTTGAAGTATAGTTGATTTTCTACAGCTTCTTGGTTGAATAAACTTATCATTGTTATAATACTTTTAATACGTCAGCATCATCGCTTTCTAAATAACTTCTTCCAAAGTTATGATTCATTGTTACTGTCATGTTACTTTGAGGTATTGGTCCAAATCTCTTTGCACCATTTTCATCTGTATAATAACCAAAGTCTTGCCAAGCTGTTGTAGCAGTAGTTTCTTCAACTGGTCTTTTATTATACATATCCTCGTCACCAATTTCACATAATCCCATCGCTGCAACAATATCAAATACTGTCTTAGCTTCATAAGAATATTTCAGTAACTGTTCAATCATATCTAAAAATACAATTGTTTGTGGAGCATCGTATGTAAATTCTTTAATTAGAGATAGTCCGTGTCTGATCATTTTCTCAGATGCCTGAGTACCCCATAGCGTCTGACCTCCTCGTTTTCTACCATTTATATCTAAGGCGTAAGAAGGTCTGCGCATAAGAAATCTCTTATCTAAGAAAGCAGCACGTAACCAAGATCTGAATCCAATCTTAGTATCCTCTAAGTTTCCTTTACAATTATAATACCACATTATCATTAATGCTTGCGCGTACGCAGCACGTACGTCTTTAGGTCTATGTAAATATTTACAAACATAGTAATTACCACTATTACCAAACATTCTTTTCTTAACAACTATACAAAACTTAGATCCATTGTCTCCTACTGTTGAATCGTCAACACCGTGGTCAATAGAGTCAATTCCTGCAACGTATAGGTTTTGTACAGCTTGTTTATCTTCACCCAACACAGGATGTTCACCTATTTCTACATGACCATCTAAATCAGGTTTCCAAGCCACACCTATTAAATTTTTCATGCTATGTGTTTTACCACTAGCATATATAGGTAAAAAGAATCCTTTTTCAGGTCGTTTTACAGACTTGTGTATTTTGATTTCAGCTGCTTGTTGAGCTAGACCGTTTTGGTTAAAATCATTAGAACCTTGTAATATTAAAGCTTCTTCTGCATAAAAACAAAACTCTGCTTTATGCATACGTAAACCTTCAATATCAGTTCCATACTCATCTCTTTGTTTTTGATAAAGCATTTTAGCTCTAACTTCATCACAAACACCTCTATCATCCATACAATCGAATCGGAAACAGTGTGCTGCTATGAAGAAACCTGTATAAGCGTATTCACCAGATTCTGTATAATTGTGTTTATAAAGTAAACCTTTATAAGCTTTAGGATTTAAATACATATCTTGTAAACCAGCTAAATAAGGACCTTTATCACCACCTGTACCAATAACTACACGAATTCCAATACGAGTACCTGCGAAATCTACAAGAGCTTCCGCTTGTGTGTATTTCCCTTTAAGAATTGGATCAGATCCACCTTCTTCAAATATCAATAAAGCTACACGATCACCACGTAATTTATTTTCTTTATCTGCTGTCACTCCTTGTATTGCGGACCGCATACCAGATTCCGTATTATCAGAACCCCCTTTAACCATAGAAGCTCTTTTGTGAAATTCTTGGTCGACTTTACCTCGTAAGCGTTTCATACCACCTTGGGTGTTATCGTTCAACCAATCTAGCTGTTTCCACATCTTTCCTACTGTCTTGGACATAAAATTCTCTGTATGAGCAGATACTATACTAAGACTGTTTGGGGAAGTAGTGTAACGTCTCACACATAAAGATGAAACTATTTCAGAAAACCCTACCCCACGCGCTTTAAACGATATTACATCTTTTCCTACATATTCACATATTTCTATGTAGTGAAAAAATTCATATTGTTTAGCTATAAATGAAGGTCTCACATCCGGTCTAGCTTCACCTGCTTTATCCATATCCACAGATAACATAGTATAAAAGTTTATAAAAAAATAATTATCGCCAGTTAAACGATAACCATTGCATTCATAACCATCCACACATCTTATCATTTCTTCCTTCCAATAATCCCTACAAGCTCTTGAAGTAGGTGCAAAATTATTAAACTTTCCTTGCTTATCGAACATTGAACCTGCTTCATTAAACCATTCTATTTTAAAGTCTAAACCTTGTGTCATAGTAATAGGTCTATATTTGGTTACTTCATATGACAATGTAGGATCAAAATGTGGTATGGATTCTTTAAGAGCCACCTTATCAACACCACCATTAGCATTCCTTTCCTTTGGTAAAGGAACATCCCATATTATTTCTTGAAAGGATTCGCTTACATTTTCTAATTCTTCCATTTAAAATATATTTATCGGAAATTTACTACATCAAACATTCCAGGTTGTGCATCACCTTTAAGAGCTTTTTTCTCACTACGCTCTTTCTTAACTCTTTCCTCTAACGCTTCTAAAGATGTGTATGCAGCACTTAACTCTTTAATGTTACCTAATAACTCTTTTACAGTAAATATAGGTTTACCAGTACTCGTGTCTTTTTCATGAAGATCTATTTCGTCGAAATATACTCTAAATTTCTCAATAGATCTATTAACAGAGTCTAGCATTTTACTAGTCCTAGTTTCCTGTATAAGGTTGAACATCTTAATTGCTTTTATTACTTGTGGTAAATCTAAATCTTCTACCGGAATTGCAGCTTGTTCTAAAGATAGTTCATGTCTATCTTTCGCCATCATTTCTCTATTTGGAGATTTCCATGAATACATTAAATAAATATATTTAAGTATGGAGAAGCATCTAGTTCTATATTTACCGTTAGGATCCTCTATAGTTCCTACATTAAAGTCTTTATCTAAAAGAGCTTCAAATTCAGGAACAGTAAAGACTTCATCCTTGACTACTAAATTAAATTCTTGGTCTAATTCAAAAAAATTCATATATCATTTACATATTAAAAAAAGAAATAGTGCCCGAAGACACTATTTCAATTTATTCTTGTTTACTAATTTACTAAGAGCCATTTTAGCCGCTTCTTTACGACCTTGAGGTTTAGTTCCATTATCTACCTTTTTAGAAGGTTTGTAGCCTTTCGTAGCAGGAGTTACTTTAGCAGAACCTTCTTTGATAGAAGCAGATCCACCTTTTTTGAAAGCTTTTAGTTTTCTAAGATAGTTTAATTGACCACCTTTTCTAAATGCTTGTGCTTGACTTTCTTGCTGAAATTGACCGTACAGTTGTTGCATTTGTTCATCATCAATAGAACCCAATGCTTCTTCTAACTCTTCTTGTGTGGTTACACCAAATTGAGCACCCAACCATTGTAGGAATTGTGCTTGTGTTTGTTCGTCCATTATTATTCTTTTACGGCTAACTTGTTTTCTTTATCATCTAATTTAACATTTAAACGACGTGCGTCATCTATAGATATCACGCCTACGATTTTCAGATCATCTACACTTCTTGTCTGTTCTAGTAATTCTAGAACATCGTCCAGACTATCCCTTTTAGCTGTCACTTGTAAGCCATTTAAAATAAGAGTTGTATCACACTTAGTAGACTTTCTACAATTAATTATAGTCTCGTCTCCCAGAGGTATTAATACTTCCCTATTATTTAAATGGACATAATGTGGTTGTTTTTCTCTCTTGCTATCCTTGATAGCTAGACACATTAAAAGGGTTAGTACAATGATGTTTAGTAGTTTAAACATAGTTTTGTGATTTGATTATAAACAGCAAATGCCCGTGAGATTATTCACACGAGCATCTATGTTAATTACACATGAATTAAATCTTTAGTGTTAAATGTTTTTTCATTATATTCACCATTACTCGAGAACCAGTAACAGATCATGCCATGAAAGTGAGGAGCTGGACTCTTGTGACTTACAGCGTTAGCAGCAAAAGAGTCAATTATAAAAGTAGATTTACTCTTAACAACCATTCGAGGTTTGTTCTCAATGTCGTGACGCACTTGAACAACATCACCTGGTCTAAAATAAATCTTATTCAATGTTTCTAAATTACTTGTTGTCATATTAATTAGGTCTAACAATAGACAACAGACTTAATTCCGCAACTCTAATAACAGTGTTATTCGGTCCGATAGGAATCAATGTTGCACTATGTACATGATAAAATACGTAGTCTCCAATTTCCACTTGGTGTTCGCCAGAATCAGAAATTTCTACAACTCTTCCAAAACGAATCATTTTAGCCATTTCTACAATCTGTCCACTTCCTTCCGATTTAAGTTCGTATGCAGTGTTATTTGGTTTAACTATTTCATTCTTACTTGTTTCAGTTTCGTGAATGAATTCGTTTTCAACATCTTCCAATAATACAAACCCCTTAAAAGGAGTCATTTTAAAATTACCTGCTAATTCCATTTTCTATTTTTCTATTTATTTCTTTTAAACATTAATCATCTTCATTACCATTTACCAGCAGGACAAGATCCACCATCTTTCTTAAGAAGAGTTGTTTTGGCTTCTAACCTACAACCGCATCCTTTGATGAATCCAATCTTTTCTGAATATCTAAAGTCACCCGTCTTTGGATCTAAATACATATTCGGGTTACACATTGGTCCAATGTTACTTTCTTTGTACAGTGGACAAGCTTTGCATATAGCCATTCTTTTTTCAGACATTTCCTGATTCTTATTTAATAGTTCATTAACGTGTCCTTTGACTATATTAGAAATTGATTTTATCATACTCAATCTTACGCTTTATAGTTCTCTTATAGTCTTTCAGAATTCTAGTACATTCGTCTTTTAAATACGGTACTTCAAACTCTGTAACCTTTTCTTTTCTATCTACATGTAGTAATTTCAATAACTTAATATTGAATTCAGGATGAAGTTTTTGCAACATCCATGCATAGAAAGATAATTGAAGATTGTAATGGTTGTAAGTAGTATCTAACATATGATTTACTGGGTAAAGCATTGTTTGAGACTTCTTAGTACTTTGATTAAAGAATGCTGTTTTCTTAATACCGTCTTTATTAGTTTTATAATCCAAGATGTAAATATCATTTCCATCTTTAATAAGTAAGTCCATCTGTCCTGCTAAATGCAGAATGTTTTCCGGACAACTATAATAAACTAAAAATTCAGGAATTACAGCTTTATCTCTAGTCAAATCAAAATTGTGTTTTATACATTCAAAATTACCATCAACAGGTAAAGTATTTTTCACTAATTTTGCACCATTGTCATACCAAAGATTCTCTTGTTTAAGATGGTACGCAGAACCAAAATCTGTAGATTCTTTATTAATTCTTCTCCATTCTGCTATGATGATTTGACGTTCTATTTCTAATAGTTCATCACTTACACCAAAGTCTAAATTAAAAGAAGGATGCCAAGTTTTAGCTAGTTTTACTTTAGACTTAAACTCGGCGTGTTTAGCTTTATCCTTTTCTAGGATAGCATCCATAGCTTTCTTTCTTGACCAATATTCTTCATCAAAAGGTATGTGATACTTACCGATTAATGTTGTGATTGATGTGTAAGAAAAATCTGGATTCTTAACATTCCAATACTTGTGGAATTCATCATTGAAGGCTACATCACCATTCAATTTATCAATATCATAACTACTCATGAGCATTCGCCATTTAAATTAACGCTTAGTAAATATACCAAGCAGTTTCGCTTAATTTAGAATCTACCTTTTTCATTTCGTCCTCACTTGGCTTATCTACATACCAAATGTGAATTTCTCCTACCAGTTCGTCATCAACACCCCTTATTCCATAGATATAAATATAAGGGATATAAATTCCGTTAATTCTGTGATACTTTTCAGTGCCTTCTGCCGGACTCTCAGCATCTAATAATACATGATTACTACGTTTGAGTTGTTTCTGAATGTAAGTCTGTCTTTTTAAAACAAACTCATTAATTCGCATTTCGTTTTCTAACTCTGAAGTCGAAGCCATTTCTAACTTTTTAACAACTGGTTCTTTAGGTTGGTAAAGATACAATATGTAAGCTAAACATTTCGTACTATCATATACATTTTCTACTACGTATCGAATTTTACTTGTATCAGAATGTCTAAGTTTTAACTCTTTAGGTTCTACTACATTAGTTACAATAGCACCGATTTGTTCTTTAAATAAGAATATCATTGCGAAAATAAAAAGTAATATTACTATAAAGTAAAATCTAGCACCTCTTATAGATTTAATCTGTTCTAGGATTTTTGCCAGTCCTTCGGTCATATCTGTGTGTTTGCTAATTAGGTTGTTATTTGGATTTCATTAGCATTATTCATTCATTCAACATTATGCAAATATACGAAATATAAACGTGTAATGCAAATTATGAATTATATTTTTTATTCACTTTATCTACAGCTTCAATGATTAGCATTTTATCAGATATAGTTCTTTCATATAGTTCTTTCATAGAGACCAACTTCTTCTTTTTCACTTTCTTTAAACTTTCAGCAAATACTTTTTTAAGAATGGGTTTCTCCTCTGGCAACAGTTCATCCTTTGGAAACTGTACACCTGTTTCATAATACTCTTCGTCCATGTGTGCAAGTGTATACCAATGAGGTTTTTTGTTTTCTGAATCTAAGAATGGATTGTAAGTATAGTTCTTTCTTAATTCTTTTATACTTTTTCCAAGTATATGATCGGCATAAACTTTCTCTAAGTTTTCTAATTTATTTACGTAGTGTTCTTTGAATGCATACCACATTAATAGTGGCGGAGAATAAGTTATTTCAAATTTTCCTTCCATGAACGTTTCTTCAAGACATATTAATTTATCGTCTGCTTTAACAAAAGCATAACGCTCAATCACCTTATTATCAACAGCTTGGGTAGGAATGTAACATACACAAGCTTTGATTCTGTGACCAAAAGAATCAAAGCCTACTATGTATATATATTCTAATTTAAATTTAACTTTATCAACTAATGTTAATAAGTCCTTCATAGTTAACGGTTTACTACTATTTCTACATCTTTTAATTTTACAATTGGATTAGAATTTCTAACCTTGATTCTAGTAACTTCTTGATATTTAGGTAGTTTGAATATCCAAAGAAATCTTTTTGTTCCTACTTTTACTTTGGATTTGTATGATGTGTAACGTATACTATCCTGTATATTTATATAACTTTTTGCTTCAAACACACTGTCTTTCAATGACTTGAATGTAACTTTATTAATTATGTTAGGATTAGAAAAATCTAATTTGTGCAATTTAATAGTATCGACATAATCTATAATCGTCTCTGTCTCAATAGTTTTATAATCCAAAGTGGTGTCCACACCTGTTGTGATTTTCCCATGGTCTACAACATCCTTTATTTTTAAATGGTTGTCTTTCAGATACTTCTTTTCCTCATTCGACAATTCCTCTTTTAGATCTTTCTTTTGAGGTAGTACATCAAAATGATTATCACTAATTTTCTTTTTAGCTTCTTCTTTTAAAGCTATATTATTGATAGTCAATTCAATATTATCTTTTTCTAACTTTTTAATTTTGTTTCTTTGAACAAAAATAACACCTATAACAAAAAAAGCAAGAATCACCAGTAGTAATCTTGCTTTCCCTGCTACAAATGATAAAATAGTACTAATCATTTGTTTTAAATTTTTCTTTTTTAAGATGTTCCTTAAGAGCGTTATCCATAGCCTTTAACGTTTCATTAGAATAGAACCTCTGAAAATAATATTCTTCTGCTTTTAACTCATTTTCAGTTTGCTCAAAAAAGTGTTTAAATTTTGCCGCAAGCTCTTCTGTTGGTAAAGATATAAGATCAATAAGGTTCATTTACTACTAAGTTATTTAATTCTAATAACGCTTCATTATCTAATTGCATATCACCTCTTTCAATTTTAGAATTATTTAACGCAGTAGTTATAGCTGCAACCACTCCTTCATCTATGCCATTTAAAATAAATGGTTCGATAATTGGTTGGTTATTATTTAAAATATTTACAGAGATTGTACAATCTACAACAGGGTTGATTTTAGCAACTCCTACTTTATGAAAGCGGTCACCTTTCAATTTAATATTTATATTTACTACATCTTCTGCTAATGCAGTATGTAGTGGACGTCTTTGATAAGAATCTACTATTAGTTCAGTGAGTGTGTTGAGACCTACAATTTCTAAGAAGTCTTTAGTTCTTTCTTCTATGGGCTGCATTTGCGAGGAAGGTTAGAATAAATAAGTTCAAATATTTCATTTAAAAAATCTTCACAATTTGCTGTCACTTCTACAATTTTATTATTTGTGGATGAAAAGATCAAATCGTTTAGAGATAGCATTCCATTAACTGTTAAATGATTATATAACTCTATCCAAACTTGTTCTTCCATCTTTTCAAGAGTAGAATTAATTAAACGTTCTACTATAAAACCAGGAGTTGTATTTAACTCAAAACAAGTTATAAATTCTTCCATATGAACTACATCTATACCATCTTGAACTATTGTCATTGCCACACTAAATTTGTCATTAACAATGTCTAATATTCTAGAAATTGTTATTTTAAACATTTCATATCCAACAACTTTGTTATAATCTTCTATAAATTCTACAATTCTTAATTTCTTATAATTCATTTCTATCTTTAGTTCTAGCTAAGTAATCTAATTTGTTGAAACCTGTAAAGAGTAGTTGTGCTAATGCGTCTTCACACAGTATCGATTTTGCTATTACGTTCCATTCTTCTTTTGGTAAACGACGATTTGGTTTTGTTTTATCAAAGTAGCTTTCATACTCTAAAACAGAAACTTCTTTATTTATTAATACACCTTCAAGTGATTGTGCTTCTATTTGCAATCCTGTTATGTAACCCTGAAAATCAAATACGTAGAATTTTTCTATATCTATTTCAGATCTAGAGTTTATTAAATGTAAACAATTGTCTAAAAACTCTTCATTGTTTTCCAATTCGACTCTTTGTTTATAAGCTTCTACTTCTGAATCATTAGGTAGAAGTATTGTTGTTACCTCACAGTCATCAGGAGCATCTTCTGAAATTGCTGGAATTATTGGACAACATTTCTCATAATCTTCTTTACTATAAAGAACACCATCAACGTACTTTTCTCTATGTTCTACTTGCTTCAATATTTCTTTTTGTTCTACATCTGATCCTTCTTGAATCAGATTGTCCATTTCTTCATTGACGTTTTCGTCAAATTCTACTACTGTCTCTTTCATTAGATTTTAAATTCTTGAGTTATAAGTTCTTTTAATAATTCTCTAGAAAGGTTATTGAATTGTCTTTTAGATTCTGTTTCAGAAAAGAACTCACCAAAAGGTTCTACTTTTACATGAGTTGTTGTACCTAACTTTATTTTGTACTCTACACCTCTATGTGATTTAGTGATAGAACGTAATAGTTCTAAATCTAAGTCTTTTACAATAGATTCCAATAAATCTGACGCAGTAGTGTCTAGTGGTTTGTGTCTATCTGAAGTTCCTGTAAGCCAAGTTGGAGGTGTATATGGATATGGATCCTGAATGTGTGGTAGAGTTTGAATATTACCTTTTAATTTAGTAGGGTTAGGGTTGATGTCAGGTGACATGCCACCTCCATATTCTTTTAATGTCATTTTGTTTTAGTTAAATATTTTTACTTATTGTTAAGATAGTTTCTCTATCTTATTAAATCTTACATCACAAAGATAGACAAAATATATCTATTAAACAACTTTTATTTACCAAATATTTTTAGTATATTTGTAACTATGATAAATGAATTCTTAATAGAAAGTAGTAAAGAGTTGTTAAGAAATATAGAGAAGAATGTTAGAATTGATGAAAATGGCAATCCCATTGTTGATCTTTTTAGTATCACTGACTCTTTATTTAAATTAATTGGAGGTGTTGTACATCTTACTAAATCCCAAGAACTTACTACACAAATAGGTGAAATTGTATTAGAGATGCACAAGAAATATAGAGATGAAATAGTACTTAGACAAACAGAAAGGCGTTTACATGTTTGATAAATTTTTACACGAATTGTATGTTGAAGGTTTACACAATGTGTGTAAGCGTTTTGTTATTCACAATAACACATGGTGTGAACTGTTTGTAGATGAAATAGATTACATGGTAGAAGGTTTAGAATTAGAATTAGAATCTAAGACATGCACTATGAAAAAAATTAAAGAAAATGTGGATTAATAACAATGAAGTAGAGGATCCTATATTTACACAGCCAGTGTTTATAGAAAAGGTTACTAATATGTTAACTAAAGAGATCTTAGAATTTTGTAATAATGAAGCTACTAAAGATAGAGTTGATCTTTTAACTGATAGCGTTTTTAATTTTAGACTTCTCCAAATGTATGGAGCTGTTAGTGAGTTAATTACGCCATCTAAAAATATGTTCACTAATAGAGATATTAAATTTGATGTATCTTCGCTGATAGAAGATTTGAAAAACTTCTCCACCTAACTCCAATGTTTCTCAACCCTTTAATTTAAATGGCTTAACTTCCAATAAAATTGTGTATATTTGTAAAAATTAAACCACTTAAATTATTACGAATGATATAATGGGAAAAGAATCATTAACTAAAATACTTGATTCTACTCTAAAAGGAAAAGTAATTAAAGCTCAAAAAGGAACTAAAGCTCCAACTGCTAAAGATTACTTTTCTGAAATATTTAAAGGAGTCAAGAAAGCAGGGACAACTGCTAAGAATCTTTGGGAAGAAGATAATAAAAGTAAAAGTGATGCGATGTCTGCTGTAGGAAATACATTTAATTATGGAGTTCAAAAGGGTTTGAATGCTATAGCTAAAAAGACAATGAATCTTACAGATGATGATGTACCTCAACCAAAATGGGAATCTGCATCTGAAACTTTTAACAGAACAGTAAGACCTTTTAACCCATTAGGTTTTGTAGGTAGTATGGCTTTAGATATATCAGCTGATCCTTCAACTTATATAGGTGGTAAAGCGATTGCTTCTAAATTAGAACCAGTGTTAGCTAAACGTGCAGAGAAAATCTCTAAGATGAAAGCTAAAGGTATGACTCCTCCTGGTCTTAAAAGTGCTGCTGATATAGTCGTAGACGTTGTACATGAAGGTATAAATGATGGAACTGCTACTAAGTACTTTAGAGATAAAGCTATAAAGGATGCAAAAGAATGGTTTGGAGATTGGGTTAATCATCCTGCTACTAAGGAAAAAGTCATAAACGATGTAGATTACAATCCGTCAAGAACAAAAAACAAAGCTATTCATGCAAACAACTTACAAGAAGTAACTGATTACATGAATGAATACGTTCCTGATGTTGGTGTTTATAAAAAACGTTGGGCATTGAAAGATGCTTGGGATGTTTTTACAGACAATACTAAAGACTTTGAGAAACTTCCCCATAGGCAGCAATATGAAAATATTTATAATGAGCCTGCGTTAAAAGAATCAGCAGGTAAGAGTTATAGACATCACATACCAATGGCTGAAGAACTTAAACAAGTTAGAGCGGGTAAAACACCTGAAAACAGAATCGCTACTGATAATAGATTTGATCGTAGAAGAGGTGCTTGGGTTGATAGTAGAATACCTAAAAATGAAATGGAATCTGTAGCTATTCATGAATTAACACATGATTATTTCAAAGACGATCTATTGAAAAGAACTGGTAACACTGAATATATAAATTCTATGATGAATCCAGATCTTAAATATGACAAGTGGCTTAACTATTTGTCCGAACCTACAGAAGTTCATGCTAGAGTAATGGAGTTGCGTAGAAAATATAATTTAAAACCTGATCAGAAAATTAGTAAAGATAAGGCCAAAGAAATATTTTATAATGAACGTAAGAACATGAATAAGAAATGGGCGAAGGGAGCTGATTTAATGAAAGTAATTTCTGATGAAGATGCAGGAGGTGTATTCACTCTAATGGATTTATTTAACAATCTTCCTGCTGTTGGAGCAGGTGTAACTGCTACCGGTGTAGCTCTGAATCAATTAAATAAGAAAGAAAATGACTAATGTAAAATGGTATGTAAAACGTCCTATAGGTATACAAGCTATGCAATATACTGGGACAGATGAGAATGTGGATGAAATATTTAGATTTGCTAAGTGGAAGAACTTAGAAACAATTGATGGGAGTAAAGACCTTAACGTGGTTACATTAGAGGGCCATGTAAAATTAAGAGTTGGTAGTTACCTACTAAAAGGTGTGAAAGGAGAATTTTATCCTTGTGATGAAGAAATCTTTAATATGACTTATCAACCTGTACAAATAAAAGAAGAATTATCTTAATATAAAGCCGAGCGGAATAAAATCTTCTCGGCTTTTTTGTTTCTAGGCGTAATCTAAACACACTAATCTATTCTTGTACCAACCGAAATTCTCTTTCTTATTGTCAGTACCACAGAGATTAGTGTATATCTTTTTAGTCTCTTCATCTAGTGGGGTAAGTTTTGGCTTACATCTAGCTTGAACTTGGATAAGACCAAACCAACTACAGAAGAAAGAGGGAGCTACTAGGTTGTAGAATTCTGGTAAGCATTTGAATTGTTTACAGTATTTTCTTTCAGACCAATTAGCGTGACAGCCTTGTAAGAAGTGGGAGTGTTCGTATAGGAAGTTTGGTATCTTGATAACTATTTTAGGGAGTAGGATGACGATTCTGGTGCACCCTTTGAGATCTATTTTCATGGTGTAAAGTTAGTTTTTAAAATTTTTTATAAAAAATTTTTTATATATTTTTTTGAGCGTGTGTAGGGTATATAGCAATCAACCCCCGCCAACTTCTTGAAGAAAAACAAAATTTAAATTAGATTTTATGAACACAACAAACACATTCGTTTCTTCGATCCCAGCTGGATTGAAGAGCTTAACTGAAAACATTGACATCGCTGCGGTTTTAGCTGCACGTGGAATGCAAAATGTATCAGTTTCCGAAGCAGGCGCTGACTTTGGTAAAAATGTTTTCGTGGCACAAGCACAGGCTTTGCCTAAAGGTACTAAATTTATGATCGTTGGCACAACAGTTGTCAAAGGACAAGATCGTAATGGAACACCTCTAGGCAAAAACGGTAATGGTTATGATGCGGTTATCATTTTGAAAGAAAATGGTGAAACTGACATCGTCTCTGCTACTAACTTATTTAACGCTTGGCTTGCAAATGCGGATCAGTTATCTGCTAAGCAACGTGAACAATTCGATAACCATCAGGACTCTTTAGTTGAACTGCGTCGTTTCTATCGTGAAAATGACAACGCTTCAATTACAAATTCTCCGGTTTCTGGTTGGGATATTCAATCGTCTTTCGCTTCGCGTTTTGCAAAATTGTCTAAAGGTGTTATTACCGTTGCTGACACTGCTGCATTACCTATGACCATAAACACTGTTGAACGTGGTCCTCAGCCAAATACTTTGCGTTTGTTCGCATTCAGTGCTGACGAAAAAGCTGCAAGTATTACTGCGTTTGAAAAAGCGGTTACTAAAGCGAAAAAATAATTTTCCCCGTATTAACTATTATTTTGTATTAGAATAGCAAGCTCACTAGTTGAGCTTGCTATTATTTTTTAACTTAAAAGTTACTTCCTGTTATGATCCAAAGTTCTTTTTCAAGATCGTTTAATACACTAGGTCGTATTAATCGTTCAACTAAACGCATAATTACTGAACACAGTCACGGTACACAACTTGTTAATCTTACTGACAACCCTTATTTGTCTTGTCCTGCTAAAGATACAGTTGTTTCCAAAGAACCAGTTGCATACAAGCGTTCAACTAAAAGACATACTAAGCGTTAACGTCTGCGTCCTTTGTGACGTACATTGAGAAAATTCTACGAATTTTCGTTTAAACTGAAACAAAAGTTACTTACTAATTAAAGTGCCACAGCTTGCCAAGCGTGCCATAGTTAGATGTAGCAACACAAATACATACAAACAATTAATCAAATCAACAAACAATCAAACAACAAGATCATGAAAAACATTAAGGTATTAACCAAAACAAAAACAGAAGCGAATGTAAAAGCTGGTGTAGAAATTACACTAAACAATGGAGCAATACTCGCTTCTTCTACCCTTGCGGAGAAACTTAACAAATTAGTCCTGCAATTATTTAATAACAAAGACCGCAATGGTTTACTTCTTTCTGTTGGAGAAAAAGAAAACCTAGTAAAACCTCTAACTAACATAATCAAGTTCATCTCTATGCTTGTAGAAGCAGATCAGATGTTCGTGTTGAGAAATGTAGTAGACACAGAGGAAGAAGCTAGACTTGATCTGGGAATGAATTGGATGTTCAATTATAACGTAGAACCTTTAACTGCGACTCAAGCATCCGATATCACGTTGAGTAGAACTGATCGTGATACTTTCAAACTTACATTTGGAGAGATGGCTATTGAGGATTTCTATAGAGATGTGAAGTCTCTGGTGAAACATTTTTCATCAGAAGTTGTATCCCTTAAGGTTAGTTACGATTTTATTGGCGCAGTAGATTCAGAATTCCACGAACTATTCACAGGTTATTATTTACCTAGAATCTAAGTTTGTGATATGGAAGAACAAACTAAACAAACTGCTGTCATGACCATCAAAAAGACAACCGGCAAATTCAAGCGGGTTGTCGATGGTTATGTGAGTGTGGATGCGCAGAAGTTATTTCTCGCAAGAGCATTGAATTATAAAAGAATCAATAGAGATTTGAGAAAGTCATTAGAAACATAGTTAAGAGTGAAAGAAGTGGATTTAGATCGTTTGTTCGGTTTAAGTCCACTTAATAATTATTTTCACTTTTATTTGGAAATGTGAAATAAAATTCTCACGCGCGCGTTCTTTACTATAATATACACAACGTACAGGCCATTTAAAAATAAAATCGAAGAAATTTCACGTGGAGGTCTGTCGTGTTAACTAATGCTCCCCTGTTTCCAATCCATTGATTTTCAGTGATTTACCTAAAAATAACTAAGAATATTGATTGTCATGTAAAAGTAAAATGTTAGAAGATGGAGCAGAAACTCTCTTCACTTCGCCAACCTTATTTTTAAATGGCTAAAATCCCCAGAAAATGGAAAGACAAAACTTACAACAATATAAACAAGAAGTAGAAGATCTACCTCTTAAATTAATAGAAGCGTTGATCAAAGTCAAAAGACACGACATCGCTGATTCAGAAATACTTCGCTACTTTGTCAAGTGCTTCTTGGAATCAACAGAACACAAAGACATTGCTGCTTATTATCTATCAGAACTTTATAGTAATGATAATAACGAACAGGAGTTCTTTCAAACTGTGGTAGAGCTTCTAGATCTGACGACTTTGTTCGATCCTGCTGTAGAATTAATGACATTAGACAAAGCTTCAGAGCATTATGGTTTAAATACAACCAGCTTTGAACATATTCTGGCAATCTGCAATGCTCTGATATTCATGCAAAAACATAACAGACAGGAAACTACGTTTGTTAAAGAAGTAACTGAATATATCAACAGCGGTAGATTACCAAAAGAAGTAATGTTCTATGCTCGGTGTTACGGTTTCTTGAAGAGAGATTATGACTTTGAAAAACATGCAGAAATGTTCAAGAAGATGTTTGGTAACGATGATCCAAGTAGTTTAATGATTTTAAAATAAGAAAACAATGAAGCAAATGCGAATAATGAATGTAGTTAGATTAATTAGTGCTCTAATTGCTATAACAAAACGTGGAACTGTACCTTTAACTGTGCCACAGTTAGTGGAAATTTTAATGATATATCCAGACACAGAAATAGATTTGGATAAGGTCATTCCAACTCTTAAAGATGACGAGTATGCAAAAGCAATAGACGATGTACTTCTTAGTTTAAAAATTGTCTCTGAAGATCCAAAGAATGTAAGAAATGAACTTGCGTATGTGATGAGTAACGCATTGTCTCAGGACTATAACAATCCATCATCTACGTGTTATGTCACTATGGCTTTGATTGGTAAAGACGTTGCGAGTGTTTACAACTCAATTCCTCCTATTATCAAAGATAGTGAAGGAAAAGAAATTAGGAAGAAGTTGGATCTTATTAAAGAAAACTTATTCACTCTTGTAAAGCAAGGCGTTGTGCCAAATTATCTTGCTTATTTATCGGACTCTATTGAATATTACGCAGAATGTGATTACTCTAATGCGAAAAAACTATTGAAGGATCTGCTGGGTAGTACTCTCGACTTTGATCTAATGTTTGATGAAGAATTGCTGGAAGAGACTGCAGAACCTACCCAAGAACCAATTGCGGAAGAACCTAAGAAGTTTATTAGTCCAGATCTTTTGAATGCGTCTGATGAAGAACTAATGTCTCTGCTTAAGCAGATTGCGAGAGTCATTAATGAACGTGGAAATGGTGTTTGTAGTATATTGACAAACATGTAATCCAAATAAAAAATAGAACGAATTGATGTATTACTTTAACAAGTACATATCTTTTTGTTCAAACTAAGGACTGTGCAAGCAGTCCGAAGGAATTTACTATTATCTCATATCATCATTGTAGTGATGTGCCATAGTAGTGTTTAAAAGTATCAGGTGATTGGTTGTCCCTGTTTTGTTGATTGGATAGATTGGGTTGGTGAGTAATTGCTGACCCAGTTTATTGTTTGTTAGAGTTACGAAAATATTTTAGTTGGAGGATGTTAGAGGTTTTTGAGGAAAAAAGTTGTGGTGAAAAATAGTTTTTGAGTAGGAATTGATGGGAGAGAGGGATGTGAGGGTTTGTGAGCACCCCAACACACCCCGAAATCACGGAATTTTACCCATCCTCACTTCTACCCAATCCCCACAAAAATCGCCGCATTCACCTCCATAAACCTTACGAAGCTAAGTCTCACCTACGTTAGTACATCCACAAGTGGATTACTACCAATAAAGTGTCAACGAATTGGAGTAGTCTCACCCACTCATCACGCATCAAACAACCCATAAACAACAACCTCAATACCCCATGCAACTGAATGTTCTTGACAAACTGCTCGTTTTCAAGCAATTGAACATTTCAATCAAATAATATTAATCTAGACTCACAAAACAACTTTAAACAAATCCCCATTCATATAATCAACCCTTTCACGTATTTTAATTACCCTGACATTTCACTGACAAAATCAACATCGATTCATAAATATCAAGGTAAATCAAAAGAACATCACTTTGCGTCGTACATGTAGTTAAACTACAATACAATATTACATGTACGATGTAAAAAATAATAAGAACCAATAGAAAGTAAGAAGACACAATAATAGTTCAAATAACATCCTAACAGAACATCTCACTTTCTTAATTCAACACCACTAACTAACTCAATTTTACGTAGTTTATTAACAAAACAAATCATATGAACCAAAAAGAAGCTAGAGAATTGTTAAAAAACAATCCAGAAGCAAAAATCACACATGAGTATTTTGCAGACAACGAATTCATTGAAGAAAGACATGGCAATCTTGGTTATGGTTATTACTTTGAGGATGGTGTAAAAGTTCCTTATCAATGGTGGTTAAAAGACTATCTTGAAACTGGTTGGTCTGAATATAAATCATAAAATTCTCACATCACATTACTCTGTCCAATTGCAGGATATATATACTAACCTTACAGGTAAAGTCGCTTCAGAGTGGCAGAAGGACTTCTATAAAAACTCGATATGATATTACTACGTGTTAGTTACTTCATGGAATTTGAGTGAGAAGATATGCAAAAAGATATATAGTTAACGTGTAGTATTCTAGTTATGGCTAAGTCGCGGTAATGGTAAAAACAGAGTCTAGATGGGATTGTAAATGGAACCATGTAGTTTACAATAAATCTTAGCTGACCGTTAATCAAGGATTGCAACCTTGCAGAGTAACTTAATTAAAAATCAAATGGAAAATGCTTACTTTTTTAAATTAAAAAATACTATAGATCATCTTTCAGATGAAATCTATAAGTTAACCGAAGACAACAAACAACTTCAAGCACGTGTTGACAGACTGTCTAAAAATCTAAACAACCTCACTGATTCTGTAGTCATAAAAGAGGATTATATTAAAGACGATATAAAAATCAGAAGAAGGATAGCAAATCTAGAAATAAGCATATGAAAAACATTTTTGAACTTAACGATGAAGTGTTTCATCATAAATATGGTAAAGGTGTCATTGAAAAAGTAATAGGAGGACATTATCTTGTTAATTTTGCTGATCCTGTTATCAATACAGCTTTATATTTGCCTGAAAATGAACTTTCTTTTACAGAGTACAATCTAGTAAACGGAGGTCTTAATCATAAGAGACCAAGTAAAAAGAGACCACCTATGATTGATATTGGTGAGCTGGGTTACTTTTGGGATGATGTCGACTCTAATGGAAAACCTGACACTGTAACTATTGGTACATTAGTCAATTACTATGATGAAAGCCTTTATCCGTATGAACTGGCAGATACCTTTTTTAAACACGGATCTTTGGAGTGTCCAATAGAGTTACCAAAATCAAAGAAATAAATGATTCTGTCCAACAGGCTAATAGTAGTTTGGGTTAATAAGTACAAATAAAAATTGTAAATTATTGACCATACAATAAAAACAGGAGCGCGTCTGTTTCTACTATCACAGGGATTGTAACCTTGCGGAATTATTTTAATATTTACTTAGTCAAGAGCCATTTAAATAATGGAACCAAAAAAACTTTAGTGCTTGAAGATAAACAAGAGTTGATGAATTGGTAGACAGGTTGGGTTCGATTCCCATAAATAGTCCCTGTTAATACTCTAGACAGTACAGGCTGTTGCGTTTATTGTAAAGATATCATTAACTTATCGCCTGTTACAAGGTTATCATAGAGTTACGTAGAAAAGGGCTGATCTCCCTGCACATTCGGACTCGAAATGTATAGTCGTTCGAGAGAAAGAATTAGTAAATGATATTCCACCTGATTTTGGACACTAATTAAATTAAGCTAGTTTGTTTACAACAGCCACAATAGCTTCATGTGTTGAAATAAGACCATGCAGATTGTAAAGAGGTGAGATGCCTTATTAGAATATAAGTTAGAATAGTAACTTGATAGTAAAACTGATGTTAAGGTTATTTACTTCCTAATCAGTCTTATATTCTTCTTAAAACCTCCATCTAAAATTAAAGCTTTGTAGTTACTCGATTCGATATACATTGTGATATAAACTTGCAGACTTAAACTGCGATGGAGTTTTTTATTAATCAATCAACAAAAACAGATAATTATGTTAAAACCATTCAATAAAGAACTTATAGAAAAACGTCTTATTATAGACAATTTCATTTTTCCTTTAGAGTTGTCTTTATCAATTTTAAAGAAAGCTAAAGAAGATGCCTTTGTAGAAATAGAGAACAAAGGGTATATAAATATTACTAATGATTTTGATTTAGTGAGAATAGCATTAAGAAAGAAAGACATAGTTTCTGAAATTTTACTACAAGAAATTATATCTGGAAAAAGCATAGTAGAAGACAATTCTGACAAAAGTGCTAATCTACTTGAAATCAATGAACCTTGTCATTTAAATCTTTGCTATTTATTAAAACTTTATCATAAAGTTTTTAATCACCATCATATTTCTGATGATGACTATTTAATTACTCTTGATAATAAATTCATCATTGATCATAGAAGTAATTGCAATCTTAATCAATGTATTAATCCTTTAGATTTGTTAATAAGAAGTTGGTATCATCAAAATAATAATCAACTGCCAACAAAACTATTTTGGTTTCCTTATGAAGCAACATGTAAAGAAATTCATTATTTATTAGAAATAGAAGCTGTAAACACCCGAATAGAGTTTTTAGAATCTTTATTAAGATTTATAAACAAAAACGGTAGTAACATTGAATCTATAAAGAATCAAATCAAATTACTTATATTTGAGAAATTTGAAGAAATATTGGCTCAAAGACGTCATATTTATCCCACAATTTATGATAATTATGTTCCACCAACAAAAAAAGAACAAGATCATTTTCCATTTGTCTTAAAGTTGGATTATTGGGGTAAACTTGATTATTATTTAAATTTTGAAGTCTATAAAAGATAATAACCATGAACAAAGGTAATAAAAGAAACACAAAATTATTAAGGAACCGGGTAGTATTAGATACCATTCTACTTCCTTTAGAAATAGCTCATTCAACATTGAGCTTTGTTAAAAAAACTGTAGGTCATTCAACATTGGACTTTGCTAATAAAAGTAAAACTTCAGAATTTAAAACTTTATTAGAAGAGTCTGTATCAGAAGAGTCTTTACTAAGAATTGTGGATACTACTAAACACTTGTACAAAGAACTCATTATCAGTAAAGTGGTATTATCTAACATAGAAGAAGGTAAGACATTTCTTGAAAATTCTACAGATAAACACATAAATTTACTAAAAGATGTTGATATTATGCGAACTGCACAAATCAATGTCTGCAATTTAGTAGATATGGACTCTGGTTACAACCTGAGTGGTATTTTTCATAACTACTCAAACTATGTGACTTTAGTAAGGAAAATACACAATGAAACAAACTATCTAGATGTATTAGCAAAAGAACATCGAGAAAGTCATTTAATCAATAACAAGTCCTATTTAATATTTGAAAATATTCCTAGTATTTCGTCCTCAATTAAAAGCACCATCGAAGTATTAATGGAAGCTTGGTTTTATAAATTAAATGAGTATGAACCTAGCGGTTTTTGGTGGCCTTATTTCTATAGTGACATAAAACAACATGTATCAGAAATAATAGAACCGAGATTCGATTTTGTAAAAAGTCTACTAAACCATTTAACTCTAGATGGAGAATGCTTAGATTTAAATTTGATTGAAAGTAGAATTATAGATTTAGTTAAGGAGTATTACTTCAAAACTAAATTACCAGGTTTCGCTTCTTTCTCTTCTATATTAGAATTGAAGAAGCAATTAAATGATGAACCGTACAGCATTGTGCAAAAAAGAAATTAATATGAGTGAAAAAGAAATTGAAAACAAGATAGTGTTAGACACTATCTTGTTGCCATTAGAAATAGCACTTTCTACCTTAAGAAATAAGTATAAATTCTTTTCCAATAATGAAAGGTTTTTAAATACATCTATAGGTAATACTACAGAAATAGAATTCTATATGGACCTTCTATTTACTAAAGCAGACAAAAATCAAAGAGTGAGTAATTTGAGTAAAGAAAACATCTTTCTTCCTTTAATGAAGGAATACGTAGAAAGTGAAAATTTCATTTTACCTACATCTGAAATTGAGAAAGAACTTAACATTTTAAAGGTTCATAAATGTTCTATAAATGTAGGAGTTGCTATCTGTCTTTTAGTTAAAGAGCCTGTATTAGAAATATCTAGAAAATTTGATCACTCTAATCTAGCTACTGTAATTTGTTCTAAAACAACTACTAATAGATTACAAGGGAGAAGTTTGATAAGTAATTACATTTCTAATCCTGAACATTGTCATTTGAGAAACATGATCAAAAATTATTTCGAAAAACTTAATCCTAATCGAATCGTTAGTAAATCAACTTTCTGGTTTCCACATTATATTGAAAGATGGAACCATAATCCTGCTACTGTGAGTGACATGTTTACAACCAGGATAGAATTTTTGGAATCTCTTTTGAACTTTCTTAGAGAAAAAGGTGAAGATGTAGAAAGCATCAGACTCCAAGCGTTAAAATTACTAGGAGGTGTAGACGCTTTAAGTTTTAACACAATAGCACCTAATTTAAAAGTTTCATTCAATAATGATTAACAATAAACAAGGTTGTTTTATACAACCTTGTTTTAAAACTATTACAGTTATGAACGAACAAGAAATCTTAAGGTATGCAAAAGCTTTACGTAAAATACTAAAGAGAAATAAAAATCACAAGTTACCGTATTTTAACATATGTTGGGCAATTCGAAAGTTGTACGAATCTGAAATTACATATTATAACCTTGGTGGTGATGTGGTAAAAGAAATATCACCATTTTATACTACTGAATTAAAACAATGTTTATATGAGTTATATAAAAAACAATGTTTTAATAAACTCATAATTCCTAATCATGTGGGTTCTTTTTGGTGGCCATCAGATCAATCAGCAAGTCTGAACGAAGCTTACAACTATAGACTAGATTTCTTAAAAGAAGTTATAAAAAGTCTAGAACCAAAACGCCCAAATTTATTTAGAAGAGCTATGAATATTCTTAAAAATAGTTACTATGGAATACAACATTAAAAACACAACTCTCATGTATCTAAAAGCATTACGTGAGGATCTAGAGAAGATAAAACCATATGATAAAACTAAAACTTTGTGGGAATCTTTTAATTTATGTGCACTATTAACTAGAACTTTATTAAATCTTAAAATAAGTGTTGTTGTTAGAGCTGAAATGAAAAGGGTTTTAGTAGCTATGTTATACAAAGAGTATGTAAGACAGTGTATAAAAACAAATGAACCATATATCAAAGACAGTGGATATCTTTGGTGGCCCTACACTGAAGAAGGATATCATTCTCGTATAAACTTTCTAAATGTTTTCATAGAACGTTTAGAAAAGAATCAACCATTTTAACACTTTTCAAATGAAAAAAATAAAAAACGATCCTTGGCCAGATTCAAATCTAAGTCTAGATGAAAGGCTAAAATTGGCAAATGAATTGCGCACTCCTTGTTTATTAACTATACGAATATTAGAAAAAATACAAAAGGAATTGGTATTAAATCCGGATTCAAAAGGTTTGTACAAAAACGTACTTTTTATAGAAACTAGAATTATACCAATAACAGGTTACACTGGTGGTAGATTTAAATGTTTGTGTTTTATTTTCTCAGAAGTGTATAAATATCTAAACAAAAGCGCTATAGCTTCTCTTTTTTCGTCAAATGTTTTGCGTAATTTTAGAGAAATAGCAAAATCAGATCACAATTATTCATCTACTCATGGTTTTTGGTGGCCACCAATGCCAAATGAAGAAGAATCTTTATCTCTTGAAGAGATTGAAGAATTAATCAATCAAAGTATAAATCCTAGAATTGGGTTTATGAAAGAACTGTTGGCATTCACAATAACTTCTCCAAAAGAAGCTATAAAATTATTAGAGTAATGGAAAAGAGAACTATACTAAAACATCTAGAAGAAATTCGAAAAATGTTAGCAAGAGTAATGCCAAATGATGGTAATAGCTTAAATCTATGTGCTTTAATTAGAGATTATTGTGATAAACATAATCACATTAGTCCCTTTTACCATAAATTGAAAATGATTCTCTACAGTTATTATGAAAAAGTTCAATCTTCTGTAGGAAATCCAATAAATGGTTATAATTCTGATTGGTGGTTTGGTAGTTATGAATTCGCTGATAGAAAATCAATTCGTTTAGATTTTCTAGATATAGTGATTAGTCATTTAAAAAGAGAAATAGGAGAAGAGGAATACGAAAGAAGATTGGCTATAAAACATCTTATTAAAATAAGGAGTATTTTAATAACAAGATACCTTTACACTAGTGATGATAATGATAGTAAGGCATTAAATCTTTGTAGTGTTATAAACTATTATGAAAAAATTAGTAACACAATGTCCTCAAAAATAAAAGATTTAATTTCAACAGAAGCACTTAAAAGATTTCTGTATAAATACTATTGTAAATATGGAGGTCAATCTCTTTTTTATGAATTATGGTGGGAAACTAAGCACGAATATGGTGAAGTTATTACTACTGATGATTTCGTAGTTAGAAGAAATTTTCTAGACAGAGTTATTAGGGAAGTTTATGATGAAATAAATACAAAAGAATGTACTTTTGAGCTATCACCACCATCAACATTTTGGAGAAAAATAATTAAATTTTTTAATCAAGAAAACAATGGATAAAAAAGAAACCTTAAAACATCTAGAAGAAGTCAGAAAAATGTTATGGGATTTAGAAGATTCGGATAGTCTACTTTGGAGTGGTTACATCTGCATCATAATCAGAGAATATTTTGAAAAATGTATAATACACAATCGTACAATATTCCTGAAATAGATGATTTAAAAACATTTCTCTATATGCGTTATAAAGAAATTCAATTTTCTACAAATCAACTTGTGAGTGATTTTGGTTCTGCTTGGTTTACTTCCGATACTCAAACTAAAAAGACAGTTCGTTTAGACTTTCTAGACACTGTAATTGATCAATTAAAAAAGAAATAACTAAATCTTCATAAATGGAAAAAATCAAATCTTTCTTTAACAAACTATTAATAGTGTTCGTAATGCTATTAATACTATTTGTAGTAGTAAAGTTGGTTATCATAAATATTTACGTGTTTTTCATGTTATTCAAGTATTTATTGTTACTAGCTTTTCTAATTACAGCCATATTGATTTTAGCTTCTCTTACAGATAAGAAACGCTGACAAACTTGGCCATTTAAATAATAGCCATCAACTAAGGATAAATAATACGTTTATATTATTCTGCCCAAGTTGTTGAGGGTACCGGGCTTTCTTGCATGTGTATTGATATAGATTCATAACAACTGAATAATATCTGTACGGTGTAAGTTTTTTGGTATAAAACACAATTAATCATTAAAATAGATAGTCATGAATAGTCAAGAGTTTTTAAATATGTTACCAGTGGTAATATTTGTATTACTTTGTGTAATAGTTATGATCTTTAGTCTACTTTTGTTAAGAAACATGAGAAGAGATTACAGAGAACAAGCGGAAGATCTAACATCCCTTCCTAATAAATTGAACTATATTGGTGCAAACTTTGTACTGATAACGTTCGTAATAGGTATGTTAATAGTTATGGCAATTGCAATCAAAACAGGTTTACATAATGGCTAATTTTTCTTTAGAAATGCTACAAGATGTAGCAGAAGACTTAAAAAGTCTTTATTCACATTCAGCTGAAGGTCAAGAATTGAACCCTAAGTTCATTCTCAAAGGCGATCATTACAAAACAAAAGCTTCTTACGAAGTAGGAGACAAATTTCAGCA
Organism: Simalia boeleni; assembly: GCA_026541955.2. NCBI lineage: Eukaryota > Metazoa > Chordata > Lepidosauria > Squamata > Pythonidae > Simalia > Simalia boeleni. Next base: position 153,443 of record JANKYG020445427.1, read on the forward strand.
AATATTTATAAACGGTATTTGTAGTTTAATCTTACTTTCTAAGAATAAGAGTAGAGTTTTCAGTGAATCCTCTATCTTTACAGAAGTATTTTGTTACAAAAAAGTAAGAAAAATGCTAAAAGAAACCGGTAATGTTGACAAGATCGTAGAACTAGAAAACATTTTCAGCAATTCCTTAAACAATGTAACTTGGATGTGGGAACCAATTTTAAAGTCTAAACCTGAAACAATAAAGGTAAGACTGGATTTTATTAATTTATTAATTCTTATCAAATCATGAAAGAAAAATTGAAGGGAATGATTATTCCCGGAATACTAACCTTGATCATCTTGGCTAGTATGTTAGTGAGTTGTCAACCTATTGACAAAAAATACGAAGTTTTAAAAGATGTCAAAGTTGTCATCACAGAAACTCATGGAGGTAGTACTAAACATCGCTACTTTAAAGGAGAGTTTGAATTTAAAGGTTATATTTGTGAAGTAGCTTCTACAACTTGTAGACGTTGCGGGTTTTCTTTACAAGAAGGTGACACTATAATTGCAGACATATATTATCGAGCTTTTGTAGGAAATTCTTCAATAAAATTTACATTTGAAGAATTAAACCATCAACCTTATATAGCACGATGGTAGGATATTTATTTTATTGTGCAATCTTAGTTGGAATAATGGCTAAGATTGCATATCATTTATTCAATGGTGATTTAACAGAGGAGGACTAAAAATGATAAAAATAATACTTGTAGTATTCATTAGTTCGATTGTTATGTTTTTTTATCGTATAATCTTAATAGAGACGGATACGATAGATTTGAAACATGCTTTGTACAAACTTGCCAGAATTAAAGCAATGAACAAATACAAAGTGACAAAGATAGGTACAATGATAGGAGGTACTTACTACATGCCTGATAAATTCGTATTAACTTTTAAAGAAAAGAAAAAGGTAAAGATCTATAACAAAAATTTAAAAAAATTTGAAGACTTATTAACTTCTACAGATTTACTGGATTATTATCATTACGATGAACATACTTTTGAAGATGAACACGCTTGTATTGTCGTCATAAGAAATCTGAATAAAGAAAAGTTTGAAAAATCCGATTACCGATTAATTATTAAAGAAGAAACGAAAGGGTCTAAATTATGTTAGCTTTAATATCACTTTTAATCTTAGCAGCATTATGCGCTATTGGATACACCACTGAATTCAGACTAAGCTATGTTGTAAGAAAGTTCAGATTGCGGAATTATGAAGTTTATAAGTCGTCGCAACGCTATAATAGATGGATAATGTATGATAAGTCATTAGAGCGTTATTATGGTGTAATGACTCTGTTTAATGACGAACTTAGTTATGGGTTTTTCTATACAAAAGCAGATGACACAAATGTGTTAGAACTAGAAACCAAGGAAGTTAAAAATCTATTAAAAGGTTTTGCGACAGGTAATAAAGATTCAACTTCTAAACTAGAAAAAGAAGACATAGAAATTTTTTTATAATGGAAGAAGCAACACTCATAAATCTAGCAATACTTAGCTATATTAAAGTATTCATAATCTTTCGTTTTTTAAAACGAATGATCAGTGATAGAGAAGAAACACTTCTCCTACCAGGAGGGTACGATTCTTTTGATTTTGAAATACTTGGCTCAGTTTTAACTTTCTTATTAGCTATAATTGTTATAATTTTACAACTAATGATCCTAGTTGAAACTTTTCGCTAAAAAGAGTAAAAATTAATTTAAATAATAAACAAACAAAAAGATGAAAACACAACACATTTATTCTATTATCGCAGTGCTATTATTCGCACTATTAATTGGTTACAAAGTAATGGAGATTAAAAATCCAGGTAAAGTAGCTGATATTTTAAAAGTAGACACTTCCGCTGTAACAAACACGACAGCTTCAAATGTCACAAGTAGTCAAATAGAAATCAAAACAAATCCTCCAATTGGAGCTGTTCGCAAAGGTGTTATTGAAGTAGGAGCTTCAGGTTTTAATAGTTTTGTGATCGATGCTGATAAAGAAGGAAATTGGGAATTGGTTTCTAAAGAATTCGGTGAGTCTTTAGCCTATGAAGGTTTTATCACTAAACAAGATGTACAAACAGGTCTTAAAAAATATCTATCTAGTATGTTTGAAAAAGGAGTTAATGGTAAAAACGCACACTTTGTAGTAAGTTCTGGCGCTTTAAAGAATCCTAAAACAGACTTAATTATAAAAGGTATAGAAGGACTTGGTTATGTAGTCAACCGTGTAACTGCGGAAGAGGAAGGTAAATATGCATTGAAAGCTTTACTTCCATCCAATTATAAAGATAAAGGGTATGTTGTAGACATAGGTAGCGGAAATACAAAGGTTAGTTGGTATCAAGGATCTCAACTTAAATCTATAGAAAGTTTTGGCGCTAAATATTATCAAAACAATACCACAGACTCTCAAGTAATTGCAGATATTACTAAAGCTGTTAATCAAGTACCTCAATCACAAAAACAATATTGTTTTATCATTGGTGGTGTGCCATTTAAATTAGCGTCTGCTAATAAAGCAAGTGGAAGATTTCAACAATTGTTACCACCATCCGATTATAGTTTCGGGGATGATGTAAAACTAAGAAGTGGTTTAACAATTTATAAATCTATCTACGAAGCTTCTGGTGCTGAATCACCTACAATATTTGTATTTGATTGGGATGCTAATTTCACAATTGGGTTTTTACTAAGCCTGTAAACAAAAAACAAAATGGAACAAAAAGTCGATATGACTAACAATGTACAAAAAGCATTTGCATTGTTACTTTTAGGTGGTGTATTAGTTTTACTTTATTGGTTACTTCCACCATTGGTAGTTATTTTAAAGAATCTTTGGCTTGCTGTAGTTTTAGCAGTGCCTTTAATTTTCTTAATTTTCAACTACACATTAGTTTGGAGTTTGTTTAAAATCATTTCTTGGAATCTTACAAAAAGACTCATATCTGTAGATAAACTTGGATTCTTAGATAATCATTTAAGGTTGACCGCAGAGAAAAAAGAAAAGGTTGTAGAAAGTAGAAATTCATTAGCCGCTGCTAAGATGTCTATTGATAGAACTTTACAAACTACACAAAATAGGATTGAAGAGCACATGAAGCAAGCCATTGCTATTGAAGCTCGTGGTATTCCTAGTGAGATGGCATCTTTAGAGTCGTTAGCTTATAAAATAAAAACAGACTCTGATGTAGTAAAGAATCTACAAGAACGATCAAAAACCGCCGACGAAAATGTCAAACAAATGACCGAGTTAGTTAATGTAATCACTTCTCAATATGAGAAAATTGCATTTACTATCAAAGTTAAAAGCGAAGAGTATGAAACTCTTAAGCTTATGGCGAAAGCCTCAAATACTGCTAAACAGTTCCTCAATGGGGATTCTGAAGCTAGTCGTATCTATAACGAAAGCTTGAAACAAATAGAAAAAAGTGTATGTGATTTTTCAACTACTATCAGTAGTCTGGAAAGTGATATACAACCATTAGTTACAGAAATGCATATTTCTCGTGCAGGAGACACTGCTAGTGGTATTTCAATCATTGAAGAATACAAGAAAACTTTAAAAGGTTTTGACTTCAATGTTGTACAAAATCAACAATCTCCTTCAAAGTCATAATTTTAAATGGCTAATTTTTTAAAAACTTCAGCAGCGATAATCGGAATGTCGCTGCTGATTTTATCATCATGTATGCCTAAACCACATCAGAGAAATGGTTTTGAAGATATGCAAGGAGAATCTATAAAAGATTCAACTTTTGCAGTAAAGGCTTTATATAATGTACCATCAGTTGGACAAAGACTGTATGTAGTTACATTAGATTCCGTAGAGTATATTATTTACAACAATACAATAATCAAAAAATGACAAGACTGTTTTTATTAGCGTTAACAATTGGTACATTGTACAGTATAGCATTAACTTCTTGTGTACAGCAAGAACCTCAAGAAGGTAGTAAATTGAACACCAAAGACGCTATCGAATTAAACGCTATCACTACATTACGCGATAGTAACTCCACTGTACAGATTGTAGCTACAGTTTGGGAAAACGACGCAGTTGTCTCAAGAGACACTATAGATTCACTAAACTCAAAAACTTTGAAGCCAATATACGTATCGGTTCTTCAAATAGACTCACTCACTAAAAAGAATAAATAAAGTGAGAAAACCAGCGTCAAAAATAGTTCAACTTGTAGTATTAGGTGCACTTTTAGCATCTTGTGCTCAAGAAGAAAAAGCACCGCAGCAAGAAGTCCATATGAGAGCGGATTCTTCTGCACGTTATGCAAATACAACAGAGTATGTACAAACATCCAATGGCACTAACCATATGTTAATGGGTATGTTAATGGGTAGAATTTTATTCTCTCCTATGCATAGCAATGGAGGTGGTTATGCATCTTCAAAATTACCAGCATCTTCAAATGTAGGTAAAAATGTATCCAAATCTCGTTCTTACTCTAAAAGTAAATTTGCAACATCTGGTAGAAGTGCAATTAAATCTACTTCATCCTCAACCCGTGGTGGTTTTGGAAGCAGTTCTAGATCAGTATCGTCTTAATAAAAAGAAAAATGAAAATTGAACAGGTGATCAATGTTGATCAGAATCCCACAGCAAGGCTAGAAGATTCAAATTATTACTTTCATTCAGAAAATGGAATTCCATATTGGGTTGATGATCATTTCTTAGAAGTAAATTCCGAATTCGCTGACAAATTGTACGAAGTAACACATTCTTTATGGGAGAAGTGTTTAATTGCAGTACAACATGTTATTGATACGAATATGTTCGGATTATTAGGTATTCCTGAACATATGATTCCTTTAATTAAGGATTCATGGGAACGTTCTTCTCCAAGTATCTATAGTAGATTCGATTTCGGCTACAACAATGATACAAAAACCTTCAAAATGTTAGAAATTAACGCTGACACACCAACTTCTTTATTTGAAAGTGGTGTAATACAGTGGGAATGGAAACAGCATTATTTTCCTGGAAGTATTCGAGTAGATCAATACAATTCTGTTCATGAAGAACTTTTGAATTATTGGTCTAACTTTCCTCCCTATATGGTTGGTGAAGTACTTAGCTTTACATGTGTAAGGGATTCTATGGAGGATTTGACAACTGTTCAATATATCAGAGATTGTGCTTATCAAGCAGGTTTAACTACTGAATTTTTCTATATAGACGAAATTGGTTGGTGTGAAGAAGAAAAGTGTTTCACTACTCCAGAGGGTAACAAAATCACTGACATCTTTAAGCTTTATCCTTGGGAATGGTTATGTAACGAAGAGTACGGTAAAAAACTTTCAGAAAATATAGAAGGTACTAATTGGATAGAGCCTGCTTGGAAAATGATTCTTTCTAATAAAGGTATTTTACCAATTTTGCATCTATTATTTCCAGAAGATCCAAACATTTTAAAATGTTATTTTGTAGAAAGTACAGCTAAGGAAAATCTTCATAGTTACGTTAAGAAACCTTTACTCTCAAGAGAAGGTGCTAATGTAAAAATAGTGAAGAATGGTGTAGTTGTAGAGGAAACAGGAGGAGAGTATGGAGAAGAAGGTTATATCTATCAAGAGTTAATCGATCTTCATTCTGAAAATGGAAATTCTTATATTCTAGGTAGTTGGGTGATTAACCAACAAGCCTGTGGTATGTCTGTAAGAGAATCCACAACTTTAATAACTAACAATACGAGTAGGTTTGTTCCTCATGTAATTGTTGATTAATTATTTAACATCCTGCCATTTAAAATAAGTGGCAGGAAAATTTTAAACATAATCATGACACAGAAAGAACTTCAATTAAAAACTTTCGAAGAAAGTTTAAATTACTACCTCACTATTGATGAAGAAGGAGAGGTTGTAAAATTTACTAAAAATGTTGGTGACCTTTTTGGTTGTATGTACAAAGCTATAAACGATGTTACTACAGAAGGTTGCTTAGTAGGTAGACTATTAAAACCTGAAACTAGACATGTTATTGATAAAAAGTTCTCTATGGGAATGGATATAGTCAGTTTAACTTACCGATATTCATGTCTTTCAGAAAATAACGAAAGTGGGAAAGATTCAGTGAACGATTTGATAGATATTGTTAATAAATATGGAATTAAGTTTTTAAATATGTTGCAACAATTTCACGACAATACAAAATGGGAAGGGAATTTTGTAATCACTAGCATTTTTAATCAATACACAAACATATTTGATACATACAATATGAAAAAGGCTATAACCGAAATAAAACTATTAATAGAGAAAGGAGAATATCTCGATGACTAAAGAACAAATTATCAAACTTCAATTGAAAACATTTGAAGAAAGCTTGGATTATTATTTAATTAAGAATTCGGAAGATAAAATTATTAGTTTTGTTAGAAACAAAGCTGATAATGTCAATCAATGTTTGTATAAAGCCACCAATGAAGTAACAAATAAAGGTTGTTTGGTTGGTAGATTATTAGAGCCTGAAACCAGAAAGTCTTTAGACAATGAATATAAATCAGGAATCTCTATTACCAGATTAGATGAATTCATTAAAGCTATTAACTATGTTGATAATAGTTATTATCTTGATACCAATGGCATAAATGGTACTGATCTACAATATATGCTCGATAATCCACAAATCTTTGAAAATTTGAAACAAGTGATATCTAAATACGGCATTGAATTTTTAAGTAAATTGCAATCTTTTCATGACAATACTAATTTTCTAACTGAAAAAGTGATAATTACTTTCTACGAAAAACAATTACCTATAGGAGAGTGTATAAAAAACTTCAAAACAGACATTAAATCCGGTCGCTATGCACAACTATAGATTTGCACACAGATTTGCTAAAGCTCTTTTAATAGCAGGCTTAATTTACATTTTAGTAATGTTTACAGCTTACATTTTTTCATAAATGTTACCAGAAATCTTATTTATTTACATATTACTAATCCATTGGTTAACAGACTTTGGATTACAAACGGATTGGCAGGCTAAGAATAAAAGTACTAGCCTGTTACCATTAATTTACCACACAGGTGTTTATTCAACTGTATGGTTATTAGCATCTTACATTGTATTAGTGGATTTTGGATCTGCAATAATCTTTGCTGTAATTACTTTCATAGCACATACAGCAACTGATTACTTTACAAGTAGATTAGGTGCTCCATTCTGGGCTAAAAGTAATCATCATGAAGGTTTTGTGATAATTGGTGCAGATCAAATATTACACTATATACAATTGTATTTAACTTTTAAATTATTAATTTAATTATTTTATCATGTTAACTTCATTTTTCTTGATAGCAATGATGGTTTTCTTTGCATTAAGTTTGGTATTATTCATTAAGCTATTCATTAAGCTGTTATTTAAACAATTTTTAAAAAAATAAATCATGATCTTTACAAAAGAAAAGAACTTCTTTGTTACAGAAAAAACAAAAGGTGCATTATCTCTATCCGATGCTCAAGCATTATCTAATTTGTGTAATCAAAAGGCGATGTCTTTGAAACAAAAAATAGAAAACTATAACGTTTGCTCTGAGATTTTGGATTATTCATTGACTAATTCTACTACCGCTAATGCGATTACTAGACTAATAGGTAATCCTTTTCCAGAAAAACAAACATTATTAGGAATGCATGAGAAGATAGCAACATATCACGCTTTTCAAGCTTTCTTAATGGAACATGTTGTTCTGAAAGATTCTTTAATCAAACAATTGGCTAAAGAAAAAAACAATTACACATTGACAGAACAACAAGTGTTAACTTACGAGTCTTTAGTAGCCCCTCAATTAATACATCCAGTATTTGTAGAAGTTTCTATGGAAGACAAATTAAATAATTTGTCTAAAGAGGAACTGTTAAAGTTTACAATTGCTGACAGTTTAGCTGCTCATTTAGGACAATTTTTCCATAAAAATGGGAAATTGGATGTGTCTAGAAAAGAAGTGGACAATATCAAACTGGTTAATTATGAGAGCCTTCCAAATAATGGAGGAACTGTAATAGTCCATAGAGGGATTCATACCAGTTCTGAACAATTGGAAGAAATTCATGAACTTTATGCAGATAAACATAGAGATGCAGAGCGAATAGTAAATGCTATCAAAACAAATATGAAAAACTTTGCAACTACTAGGGAATCTGAATTAGTAGATCAATACGCAAAAGACAGAGATGCAGCGCTCGCTAAGTATCAAATTGAGATGAATGCGTATAAAGTTGAAATGGAGAAGTATCGTTTAGATGTTGAAAAATCTAAAGCTCTTCATGTTGAAAAGTACAGTAAAGAGCTGATGGAGGCAGTCAGATGGAAAATAGAAGTTCCTAGTATTTTTAAAGAAATTTACGAAGAACTTTCTCCAAAACAACAATCCTAATTTTTAGATGGTTTTAATAATGAGAACAAGATGTTCAATTTATTAAATTTAAACACTCTGTAGTAGAACAACTTTTTATTTTAAGAGCAACAATAGTTGTTCTAAAATTAAATATTAAAAGAAAAGCCGCATGGCTTTGCATAAGAATCTTGATATAAGAAAACTATAAAATCGTTCGCTTTCAAACTAAATTTAAAATATTAATAACTCACTACTAGAAACTATTAGTGATCCAATTAATTAATTTTTTAAAACTTGGTTTTTGCCTTTGACTTTACAGAAAGCGAAGTCTTTAGCCTTATCATTATTTTTAACGTTCCCTATATACTCTACTACAGAGTGTTACATTTTAAAATTAAAAACTTAACCCTTATGGCTTTTTTAAACATTTCTAAGAAAAAATTATTAGATCAGTGGGACTTTTATAGACTTTCTCGTAAGAAAAGAAGAAATTATATTAAGCAGTGGTGGACAGACTATAAAAAATACAAATTCAATAAACGTCACACTTCTTGTATTAATGGAGACTTCATTAGCGAATATTTAATCACAGCGGTTCGCTGTGATGAGGAAACCTCATGGCGTCTATATGATCAGGATATTAATTTTTTATCTATAAACATCTTTCCATTAGTGAAGTGTAATAAAGAAAAAACTATATGTTTGTATTTGAAAGTTCATTTACATTCTATAGATGATTCTTCTTATGGTTTATGGTTTCCGATACTTCCTTATGAAGAATATGTAAGACTTAGAAAGGAAATCATGCAATGGGTAAATATTCATTGTAAAAATCTTAATGGTGAAGAATTGTTAAAATTTTGTCAATCTTTAGTTGAAGAGGAATGTGAGATTGCCTATAACTAAATAACTATGTTTGTAAAAGTAAAAAATCGTTACATTAAACGTGAAGACGTTTCAGTAATAACAGAAGTTTGGATGCATAATACGCCAGGATGTGATGGATATTATTTTCAATTACTTGCTGTGGGCGGTACAATTTTAATGACAATTGAATCTGATTCAAGAGAAAAAATAATTCAAGATAGAGAAAACATTGCCCTTTTAATAAATGGTAATTTTGCTATTCCTGATATTTTAAAACCTCATTCATAACATTTTAAGTATGAAATTTGTAAAATACAATGATCTTGTAAAGAAAAACTTTAACAAGACACAACCTGCTTATGTAGTAAAGGTTGAAAAAGACATTCTTTGGGAAACGTATTTAAACGCTTATCCAGAAGAAGAAAGACAAGAACATAATTGTAATTGTTGTAAAAGCTTTGTCAGAAATTTTGGCGGATTAGTCCAAATAATTGATGGTAAAAAAGTTTCACTTTGGGACACACCGGACGCAAAAGGTTCTTTTGCCAATGTCTCTAAAGCTATGAAAAAATTAGTCCAATCTGCTGAAATAGAAAATATTCTATTGACAGAAGAAAAAAATATTGGTATTGAGAGTAATATTCAAACCATCAACACAGAAGGTAAAATTGAAACCATTCGTTGGTACCATTTAAGTTTAGGAGACGCAGGAGTATCTAAACATATTTCAAATCTAACTATCGACACGGAACGTGCAGAAGTTCGTACAGCTGTGCAAACCTTAAAAAGATCTTTTGAAGAAATTACACAAGACTCTGTAAATGTTGTGTTGGAGCTTATTGCTACAGATGCAATTTATAGAGGTAGTGAATTTAAATCTTCAGTAGAAGTTTTTAAAAAAGCACAGAACGAATACCTTTCTCTTACAACTGAAGGAAAAGAACTCTATCTTTGGTCAACTAATAAAAGATTAGGTCCTGTTTCTAAAATGAGAAATACAGCTATTGGTACTTTGTTAGTAAATATTTCAGAAGGTGTGGAACTAGACAAAGCAGTGGGTTCTTTTGAGAAAATCATGGCTCCTCAAAACTATAAAAGGCCAACACCTATCATTACTGCAAGAATGGTCCAAGATGCAGAAAAACGCATAAAAGAGCTTGGTTTTGAAAATTCTCTAGGTAGACGTTTAGCTACTAAAGAAGATCTACATTTTGATAATATTTTATTTGTTGACAACAATATAGCTAAAGAAGCTGTGATTTCTGGTTTACTAGGAGATCTAAAAGCACAAGTTGATATTGTGAACCCTAAGAGCTTTTCTAAGTTGCAAGAGTTAGACGTTGATAAGTTTATTCAGGATGTGCTACCAACTTCTTCTAAAGTGGAAGTGTATTTTGATGGTCGTAATGAAAACAATCTTGTAAGTTTAATAGCGCCTAAGGTTAAAAATTCTGCAAGCATGTTCAAGTGGAAAGATAACAATTTCTCTTGGTCTTATAATAATGCAGTAGCTGATTCTATGAGAGAAAAAGTTGCAGCATTAGGTGGACGTATAGATGGAGTTTTTCGTTTCACACATTCTTGGAACCATACTGGTCAAAATCAAAGTTTAATGGATCTGCATGTGTTTTTACCAACACATAAACAATTTAGACAAGATTTAAAACAAGGTTCAGTAGAAATTCACGATCATTATGGTAACAATAATAGAGTTGGTTGGAATAACAGAAATCATAGAGCTACTAAAGGTACACAAGATGTAGATTTTACTTCAGCTCCTGGTCCAACATTTGTTCCAATTGAAAACATTACTTTTCCAGATCTAGCTTTATTGCCTGAAGGGGAATATATTTGTAAAATTCACAATTGGGACTCTAGAATGCCTAATAATACAGGTTATAAAGCTGAAATTGAATTTGACGGTCAAATCCATACTTTTGAAAGAGAAGCTCCTCTAAAACACAAAGAGTGGGATACTGTAGCCACAGTGGTTCTAAAAGATGGTAAATTCTCTATCAAAGATGGTAAAGAATTTAAACCTACAGTAAGAACTATATGGGGTCTGGAGACTTATAAATTCCATCAAGTGAATTTCATCACACTTTCTCCTAATTACTGGAAACAAGAAACAGGTAACAAACACTTATTCTTCTTTATTGATAAAGCGGTCAACGAAGGTGAAATAAGAGGATACTTTAATGAATTTTTATCTAGTGACTTAGATAAAGATCGTAAAGTATTTGAAGCTCTAGGTGGTAGAAGTCAAGTTGAACAATCTGATAATCAGTTATCAGGTATTGGATTCTCTTCAACTACTAAAGGAGAAATGGTTATCAGAGTAACTACAAATACAAATACAACAAAACTATTTAAAATCAAATTCTAAAATGATAGAAAAACTATTAAGAGCTAGAGCTCGATTTAACACAGATAAAGGTTTAATTACTACAGAAGATGTTTACACTTTGAATTTAGCATCTTTAGATAAGGTTGCAAAATTAGCAAACGCTGAATTAAAAGAAGCTCGTAAGTCAGAAGAAGAAGAAAGTTTCATTAGTAGAAAACCTTCTAATGATGTGACAAATCTTCTTTCCGATAAGTTAGAATTTCTTAAACACGTCATCGGTATTAAACTGAAAGAGGAAACTGCTCGAGAAGAAGCTAAAATTAAAGCTAAAAAGTATGACAAACTTGCAGAAGCTTTAGATAAAGCAGAAAACAACGAATTGAGTAAAATGACTCCTGATCAGATCAGAGAGGCCATGAACTCCCTTTAATAAATGGTCACGATGATAGTTTAACATGGTATAAAACGCTTAGTCTTAAATTAAGAGATAGTAGTTCGAATCTGCTTCATCGTACATGGATAAAATTAATAAAATTATAGCTACTCTACAAGGTGTTGGTGTAGTTGGTGTAATAGTAAACGATAATGAAAAAGAAAAAAGTAAGAATACTAAAACTAGTAGAAAAAATAGGTAAATATTTCAAAGATTACGATTTACATATAACAAGAGGAGGGTTTATAGATATTAAATTTACTCCTTGGGATAAAAAAGAGAATCAAACTCATTTTTGTAATGATGATTTATCAGATTTAATTTTCTATTTAGAAAAATTTCTATTTAAATTAGAAAATCCTGATGAACCTATCTACAAAAGTCATAAAATGGCGAGTGGTATAGTAGATCTAATAATAATCTAATTAATGTAAACATTATGTACAAAACTATAGAAAACTATATACAGGATTGTGTAGAAAATAATCCTACTATTCCATTAAAAGTTGTAGAAAAACATTTCTTAGCAATAGGTTTAATTCAATCAGTGAGTTCTTTTCAGTTAGAACAGGAATATTCTACTACTGATGAACAAACTGGTTACTTTGTAACTTTCCCTAAGGGTAGTATGTTTAAAGAAATAAATGTTAAACATTGCTCTTTAGAAGAAGTTACAAAAAGATTGACCAGTGATTACAATTGGGCAGTAGCTTTCTTGAAAGAATGTTCTCCTATTGGTACACCTTTTAATGTAGAATGGGTTACAACTAGAAGTGTTACACCATATGAAATATCTATGAAAGCATTTCTTCTTAGAAAACAATAAATAAAATGGGGCTGACCGGAATTGACAGGGTATTGACAGGTATTGAGACAAGTAATGGGATGATGTTCACCATTTAAAATATGGCATTGAATTTATAACTGGCAAAAACACAAATAAAACTCAAGGACGTCGTAATGCTATCGTAGCATCTTATACGACAACTGCTCGCACAATCAGAATGGCTGCCTAGTCCATTGCGGGTAAAGTAAGATAGGAGTCACTAACCTATCAAAAGTGAGCTAAGCTTCAATTGCAAAAAACTCTAGTCTCATGAGGATAAAAGAGAGGTTTTACGAAGTTTCCTAAAAACTGAAAACTTGTATAATTGATATATTGGTTGTATTACTGGACGAGGGTTCGAATCCCTCCAGTTCCACTTAAAACAAACATCTTATGAACACATTGAGTATTTTGATGTATTTTTTAACACATCATCTTAAAAATGTGAAAAGAAGTAATTTAATACAAGCTATTAAAGAACAAGGTCCTATTAAACGGGCCTTGTACAACTTCTTTGTCACAGGAAATGCTTGGGGAATGTTTCACATCAATTCCCATCAAACAAATAGAGATAGTGTAGTTAAAGATAAGATAGGTTTTTCTAAGAAATCTGCAATAAAAGGTGCAGAAAAAATGAGTAATAAGCATGGAGTACACTTCTCTGTTTACAAATGTGTATTTTGTGATAAATATCATATAGGTAGAAATAAAGATAATAAACAAAAAGACAATGTTGGAAGTAAAAAAGATTGATGTTCATGACCACTTAGGAAGAGGTCGTAAGAGAGTAGCTGATATTAAAGTAGCTCAAAAATATTTACAAATTCTCAAAAGTGCAAAAGATAGAGGTATTGAATTTGATATGTCTATAAAAAGAGTTAGACAGTTATTAAATACAAAAAATTGTACTTACACTGGAGAGGTGATGTATCTTGCTGAATACAAAGAAGTACCTAAGAAAATAGCTGATAATTGTTTAAGTTTTGACAGAAAAGACAACGACAAAGGGTACACCGATGATAACGTTATAGCTTGTACTAAACGTATCAATACAGCTAAAGGAAATCTTACAAATAAAGAAATCTTATCTTTAGCAAAAATGATCAATAAAGACATTGCTAAAGAGAAGAAGAAAAAGCTTGAAGCAAAAGAAAAAGCTAAAATTAAAAAATTAATTCAAAATGGGAACCACTGAAAGAAAGAAAATTGATAATCTAGCACTTTATAAGCTAGTAAATTCTTGTGAGACTAGAGAACAACTAGCTGAAGCTATTAGAGAAATAGGTAAACAAAACAATGGTAAAATCTACGGGAGAAAATCTTGTTTTGACGCAGAAGATATGGCCGTTCGTTGCGAAAAAATGGGAGAATTGGGAACAATTCTTAATTATTTAACAAGAGAGTACGGTATTCGTCAACAAATGATGCTAATTATGTACTACGAACACATTGAATCGGATGATAAAAGGTTTTGGACCGTTGACGTAGTAAGACTTAATTAATGAGAAAACTTAAAATTATAAGTGGAGGTCAAACTGGTGTAGATCAATTAGGTCTACTGTTAGCTAAAGCTTTTAGTTTAGAAACTGGTGGATACGCTCCTAAGAATTATCGTACAGAAGTTGGCAGAATGCCTGTTTTATTGAAGCAATTGGGTTTGGTCGAGTGTGATATTGATTCTTATAAGGTTAGAACTGTTAAAAATGTTAAAATATCAGATTTAACAGTTCTATTTGGAAACACCACCAGTGCCGGAACTAAAGATACGGTAAATGCTTGTGTAGAACATAAAATTCCTACTTTAGTGAATCCATCAGCTAATAAACTAATAGCTAAACTTGAAGAGTTATTTCAAAGTAAGGATGTTGTAGTAATAAATGTAGCTGGTAATAGACAATCCAAATTGTCAAAAGAAGATCAATTTTCAGTTCAAACTGTTTTATCCACAGTTTTTAATGCTTTTATATCTGACCCGTATTTTAAAACTTTTAAAACCACCTTATTTTAAATGGAAAAATTCCTAATGCGTCTAACCACCTGCAATAATGCAAAAGATACAGTATCTTTTGTAGAAACTGACTCTAAAGTAATTTCTTATTTATTAGAAAATAAAGAATTGTTATTAGTTATACAATGTAATCATAAGTATATTTTACATAATGTAGATTTTTTAAATCACTCTGGTATAGATCAGAACATTTTTGAAGATTTACAAGAATGTAGTGTTTTAGAAGAACAATTAGATGTTTTATTGAGTTGTGACAATCGTTGTATTGTTAGAGAAGAACATTTTAGTTATGATGGAAATTGGTATGAAATAGAAATATTTCCTTACTCTAATTATATAGGCCTAGGAGATGTCTATAAAGATTACATTAAAGCAAAAACAAAATTAGAAAATATTATTTTACATTATTAATCATGGATTTAAAAAATACAAACTTTTTCAAAAACCTAAATCAAGATGGTGAAGGTTTAATTCAGAAAAGATCTGAAATTACTACAGAAGCTACATTAGCTTCTCAAAGAGAATTGATCGATTCTTTAAAAAAGAAAAAAAGATCTCTTGAAATGAAAAAACTAAAATTAGAAGATATAGGTAGAACTAATTCTGATTCTTTAGTAGTAGTTAATGGAGAATTCGACAGCGATGCTTGGGTAAAAAGCATTCACGAACTATCTGTAGATGTGAGCTTACTCACTGTACAAATAGAAATAGCAGAAGCAAACGAAAGGAAGTATTTCGGTGGTGCATCTGTTGATTTCAAAACATCTTAGTTATGGTTTGGTGGATACTAATAAACGAAAAAGGTGAATTGATAACAGGAGAACATCAATTTCCTAAAGATATGTGTTCATATGTACAAAAAAATGAAATAGAATTAGTTAAAGAATTAGACGATCTTTATTTGTTAGAAAATGACGATTCTGTTAACTTGTGGTTCTTTAATAAAAATGGAGAAACTGTTAAAGATGTTTTTTACGATTTATACAAACCTAGTGTTGCTGGTAGAATTTTAGTAAGATTATTACAAATTTCTGAAGTGATGCCCATTTATATTAATCAAGTATTTAAGAGTAGTGCTAGTTATAATATACTTTTAGGTAATTGTAAAATTATTTATACTACTTATTCGAATAAATTAAATTTCACAGCTTTACTATCAGTATTACCTAATACGTTTTTTTCAAATGAATCAGAATTTTTTAAGACTGTAATGAAAGAAATCTCTTTTGTTGTAAAGAATTCAATGCTATATATCCCTTTTAATAAAAACAGATTAGTCTTTAGGAGTAATGAACAAGATTCACCTAAATCGAAAATAGTCGTAAAACCAGAAGAAGGTAAAAACCTTCTTCTTTTATTATTTAGATAGTTATGTTTAAACCCGGAGCAATCCTAGTACCACTAGGTAAAAATAAATTATTTCCCAATTTAGAAATCTACAAAACTGTAAAATCAACTACTACTGCATTTGTTAGACACAAAGCTAAAGGTACTAAGTTTATAGATTTGGTAATGTTTGAAGGAGAACATGTTTATGAAGAAGCTAAACATTATAGAAAGCCAGAAAAAGGAGAAATAGAGCAGAAGAAGTTTTGTATGGATAATATAAAATACATTCAAGATTTAGATTCTCATTTAGAAATAGAACCTGAAATGTATCACATATCATCCGTTTCTAATGGTCCTAAAATAGCTTATAAAGATGAAATATCAGCTTTTCAATCGGCTCTTCAAATGTCTATTACTAAAGAAATTATAGGTTGGGTAGTTTACAAATGTCCTGTGTGTGATAATATACACATAGGAAAACAAATTGATGAAAATGAAACAAAAACGTAGTGTTGTAGCCGTAGTTGTACCAAAATGGGATAATTCTGAAATTATAGCTGTTTCTAGAAGAAGTGACTATAAAGATTTAGGTTTGCCGGGCGGTAAAGTAGAAGAAGGAGAAACTAGTGCAGAAGCTATGTCTAGAGAATTATTCGAAGAGATAGGTTTGAAAGTATCCCCTGAAGTTTTGTGTATGAATGTTCTAATCAAAGAAAAACTTTGTGGAGAATATTTAGTAGACGTTTATTTCCTAAAGCTTATAAATTACAATCTTAAGCACGATTTAGTAAAACTTAGAGAAGAGTTAGCAGAATGTTCCATAATTAATGAAGAGGACTGTACCGTAAAACTTGCAGACATTTCAGAAATATGTGAAGATCACTGTTCTTTTAACGAGTTTAATAAAGATGTGTGGAAAGTTCTTAGAAGTAATAATCTAATGCCTTGGATTAATGCTGAAGATATTAATGCTCAGGGATTGTATAACATTTTAGCTGGAACTTGCACGAATTCAATAGATTCCGCTATTGACACTTTATCTGAAGAAAAGTTAAATTGGTCAGATATACCAGACGATGTATTTCATGAATTATACGACCTTACCATAGAATGTGAAATTTGTGGTTGGTGGTCGTATGGTCCATCTTGTGATGAATGTGAAACAGAAGAAGAGGAGGATTAATAATGACTGCAAAAGCAAAACCATCTAAAAATAAGGTCGATGAAAAAACTGAAGGATTTGTAAGCCTTCATATGGAAAATCCTGGTCCAGATGCAAGAACACCTTTAGAGGGTGTTCCTTCAGGACAATTTGTAAAAGGAACAACTGTAATACTACAAGGTAAGAAAAATTTAATCTCTACTGGTATTATTTTGGAAGTATTTCCAAATGGAATCAGAACAAGAGAAGGTATTTATTTATTTAAGTAAAAGATAATGGAACAGCATAATGAAATAGGTTACATTTTATTAACATTAGTTTTTTTATACATAGCAAACGCCATCATATCTGCGTTTGTCGTAGATGTTAATAGTAACGATAAGTATAATATAATACTTGGAAGAAAAAACAAGTATACACTTAAAGAACCAATTTTTAAAATAAAAAATGTATTTCATGAAAGCACAGCAGCACCTACTATAAGTTTGACATATTGTGTTTATGAAGTGCAACTATTGGGTCTTAATAAGGGATTCTTTCAAAGCTTTATTCCATTTTTCATACACTTTTTCGTAAAATCCTACAAGTATGTAGAGATAGAGCGTTATCTAGAAGTTTACGATATACCTTTTAAAAGTTATAAAGAATTTTCTAAAACTGCTTTAGATGAAATAAAGAAAAATTACGCTGAAAGATTAGAGAAACGTAAATTGAACGAGGAACTAATAGTTACAGAGTATGATGCTAAAAAGAGAATTAATGAAGAATATGTGATAAATGTTAATAAAACATTTACCAAGAAATCAATTGAATATTAGTTATGAATATAGGAGCAGGACAAAGCTATCCATCTAACGCCTTGAGTAATTTTTCACCTCACCCTTTTAAATTAGATGGAGTGGTTATTAATTC
>JANKYG020445877.1:0-46183 GCA_026541955.2 Simalia boeleni
GATTGCGTTAAAATTATTCTAGAGCCCCGTGGGATCGATGAAGTATTTGTTCACATGAGCATTTTTAAAGCTGCTTTTAAAGCAGTTATGAAACTGTTCACCCCAGCGCTTCCCGGTTCTTCAAATTACAATTCTAATACCAGTGGAAATGGGCTAAATGAGGCTAGTGCGAAGGCCAATAAAGTAAAGTTCGGAGACGTTATTCGAGAGTCTTTCGGACTTCAGCGAATCTACCCAGACTACCTACTAAGCCCTAGACGGTATTTCGCGTCCCCTCGAGACCAGCGTGTTGATATGTGCCTGTGTGTCGGGCGCGGCAGCTATGTCATAGAAAACGGCAAGGTCCTGGTGGGCGAAACCCCGCTAGTCGCGCTTGGCGCCGACGCAGCATACACACTCTATGAACCAGGGGCGGACCTCTCGGCGGACCCTCGTGCTGAATGGTGGTACGCAGTACCTGAGGTGGGCAGTAGCTCAAACGGCAGCGCCGGGCTCGAGCTTACCGTAGGTGTCCCTTTAACTGGCGGGTACTTGGCCGCTTCACAGATATTTAGCGGGTATACGATCAGTATACCGACAGGGTCAGGAGAGTTTCCCTCTGATTGGAATCCGGGCTTGGTCCTACGGGTGCTCGTGCCCTACACCTATGAATTTTTGGAAGGGGGTGCCGGTGCGGACATTATCCGCGGCACGGCCTTGCAAATGCTTAACCCGACCGTTGGCGATCTAATCGAAATCGCCGGGGCTAACCAAGGAAACTATGTGGTGGCTTCTTGGGATGGGACCGGGGTGCCACAAATGACCCTGAGTTTTGAGGACGGAACTCCTGTTACCGCGTTCACTCTCGGAACTCTGGCTACCAGTATTGGCCCGAGGGGGCAGCGCTTTCGGATCGTCAGCTTTAGCACCTCGGTAATGACGTTGGAACGGCTAGACTCAGACGGGGCGATTGACCCTGATTGGCCGGGATTCGACTTTCTTCAAACCGCAAATGCGTCCGTTACTCTGGACCCCAGCAACCTCGAAGGCGGTTATCGCGGGCCTTTTGCAATGTGCCCCGAGGGCGAGCTTGCCGATGCCCTGGAATTCAGCGTCTTTTGTCCTCAAGGACTAATTGGCCTGGGACGAGAAGGGCAAGAGTACTACGTGAGTACCTTCTATCAGTTTGAGTACCGAGATATGGCGTCCGCTGGTGCTTGGACGGTGCTGCCCTATCAAGATGCCGGAGCCACGTTTGATTCCGTCGGCTTCACCAAACGTATTGCGCTGCCTTACGCAATGCGGCCCGAAGCCAGGATAAAAAAACTCTTCATACAACAGGTCGAACGAGAAAACGAAGTTCAAAACGACACCTCCTGGTATAGCGCGAGTAGTCGCATAGTCGGCGCGCCGACTAGCTACCCAGGCGTAACCGTAATGACCTGCAGCATACGCGGGGGCGACCGGCTATCGGCCCAATCGGAAACACAGGTATCGGTAGAGGCGACTCGAAAGCTTCCGGTCTACTCCGAGGCCGGTTGGTCCTCCCCGGTAGCTACGCGGCGGCTAGACCCGGTTATTGCCTACATGGCAAAGTCCCTGGGCGCGCAAGATTCCGATATTGACCTAGATGAGCTGCTTCGGCTAGGCACCATCTGGCAGGGTCGCGCAGATACTTTTGACGCCGCCTATACCGCTCAGACTACCGGCCTGGAAGCGCTAAACAATGTGTGCAACTGCGGGTTTTCGGAAATCACGATAGACCGCGGTCGTCTTAGGCCAGTTAGGGACCAGCCGCGGTCTATCCCTGAGCACATGTACAGCCCTCAAAACTATACCGAGCCATTGGTTCGAGACTCAGAACTGCCTAAAGCCGACGATTACGATGGCGTCAACGTAAAGTATTTCAGCAAAAAAACCTGGTCAGAGGAAACTGAAGAATGCCGACTGCCCGGAGACCTAGGTCTAAAAATAGAGTCTATCGAAGCAATTGGCATAAGTGATCGAAACAAGGCGTATCAATACGGCATGCGTCGCCGCCGCGTGCTTAAGTACCGTAGGGAGGCCTATACCTTCAGCACTGAAATGGACGCTCTCAACAGCGAGTACCTTTCGTATTGCTATTTGTCTGACGACGTTCCGGGGTACAGCCAATCCGCCCTTTTAGCCGAGGTCAATAGTTCCGGCACGGGTTTTGTTTTAACTTCAACAGAACCATTGGACTTTTCCATGACAGGCGTGCATATGGTGGCGCTTCGCCGGCCGGACGGAAGCGTTTCAGGCCCCTACATTGCTGCGCAGTATGGTTCGACGGGCTACCAGTTGCAGATCGACGCGCTTGACTTCGCCCCCGAAACAGACTGGTCAATTGAGCCCCCGCACCTTCAATTCGGCCCTGCGCAGACATTCGTTTATCCCGCCCTGGTTAGCGCCATCGAGCCTGAAGGCGTGACCCATGCCAGGGTCGACGCAGTAGGGTATGATGCGCGGGTGTACCTAGACGACGATACGCCAGCGCCATGAACCCAATGTACCCAAAGGGGCTTCCCCGCGGCCTGCACTCAGGCAGAAGCTATCAGCTGGTAAACCCGCTGCAACGCACAGAGCTGAGTAGTGGTCGGGCACGTCAGCGCAGACGTTTTACTGACGTGCCTTCGGCAGTCCAAGTTCAGTGGCTGTTCACTAGCTTACAAGGCCAGGTATTTGAAGCCTGGTGGCGAGATGCTTTGCTTGACGGTTCGTTGTGGTTTGAATGCCCCCTAGACTCGCCTTTAGGGTACGACCTCTACACAGTCCGGTTCACTGGGGTGTATACGGGCCCCGCTCGTGTAGGGCCGAGCCTTTGGTCCTATAGCGCGGAACTGGAATTGCAAAAACGCCCTGTTATGGCCGACGGTTGGGGGGAGTTTCCGGAGTTCGTACTTGAGTCCTCAATTATCGATCACGCCGTTAACCAAAAATGGCCTGAAGAGCCCTACAGCATTTTTGGTTCGGTATTTGACTTTTCTGTTAATCAGGAGTGGCCGCTTTGACTACCTATAACACCGGAAATCCGCTCGGCAGCGCCGCGCCCAAGGACCTTTACGATAACGCCGAAAACCTAGATCTATTCAGCAACGGTCCTGAACCTTTCTACCCGGATCGTTTCGGCGTTCAACGGAGAAGCCTTTCTGGAATTCAAGCGGAGTTCACCTCGTCCCAAGCGGGTCGGGAAGCCCAGTTTCAGCAGTTTCTGGCCGACTCCGCATTCGTGTTCATCGGCGACTATGCAGCGGGTCTTAACTTCACCAGTCGTAGCCAGTACATGATCCGTGACGGGGTGCCTTATCGTCTCGCACCTGGAGCCACGTTGCCCTACACCACCACCGGTAACTGGGGCACAGAAGCCGTTAACTTTTCCCCGATCAACTCGGATGACGTCCTGCGGCAGGACCTGGCGCCGGCAGATAGCACCGTTCAGATCGGCGGCGTTTCTGCAGAAGACATCGGTAAGCTGGTTGGCGCGGTGGCCTTGGACGCAGACGGTCGCGTCCGTGTCGTTTCGGGTGAATTTATTCTCGGCGACGGCGTCCTAGTTTCCCCGAATGATCGAGACGCGTGGGCTATCTTCCGGACGGTTTCTGGCCTCTCGGACTGTCACGAGATTCTGATCAAAACTCTGATGACCAGTGTGACTGATTCCGGCACTTGGGGCATCATTGATCTCGTCCCCGAGTTGTCTGGTTCCAACAACCAGAACCATCTGTACGGCCTGCAATGGCGTGCGGTTTATTCTGGCTCGAACAGGCTTCAGCAGTTCGCCGGGATGATTTCGCGGCCCAAGCATACTGGGACCGGAGCGATCACTGAGAGCTACGGGGTTGACCTTGGAACAATCGAAATCACGGGCGGGGGAACGGTCGCCGAGCAGGCCGGCATCAGGATTCGAAACCAAGTTGGTGCCACTGTCAACGTCGGCATCAACAACGAACAAGCCACCGGCTACTCGACGTTTGCTGGCGGTGGCGCGCTGTTCTACAACAAGGGCCGGTCTGGCTTTGGCATCATGCCGAGTACGAATTATGCACTCCAGTTCGCCGGAACTGCTGCAGGGGCTCGGCGCGGGTTCCTCGAAACCACCGCGACGAATGTGCAGATCGGCGGCGAAGGCGACGGCGTAACCCAGTTTATCCAGAACGCCGCCGTCAAGCTCCAGATTAAGGCGTCGGCCAACGGCTACTCGGTCACCCCGGGCACCGACAACTCGCAGACCCTGGGGGACGCCTCAAACCGTTGGTCTGTTGTGTGGGCCGGTACCGGCACGATCAGCACATCTGATGCCCGGGACAAGACACCTGTACGCAAGTTGACCGCTGCCGAGATCGCAGCTGCATGCGATCTGGCGGACGAGATCGGCGCTTACAAGTTCCTCGATTCGATCAGCGAAAAAGGCGACGCCGCCCGCGAGCATATCGGCATGACCGTCCAGCGCGCAATGGAGGTACTGGAGTCGCATGGCATTGATCCATATGAGCTTAGCTTCATCTGCCACGACGAATGGTCGGCAGTACCGGCTATTACCAGGGTGGTCGAACTTGGTGATCTGCGCTCCGTAAAAACAGGGGGACTGATAGCCTCTGGAGTAGAATCGAGCGAAGAGAATCTCCCGATCAGCGTTTGGGCAAAAACTCATGAAATCGAAGTTGAACTGTCCCCAGCCCGGACAGCCGGTGATCGCTACAGCTTCCGCGAGAACGGCCTCTACGCTTTCATCGCCGCCGGCATGAAGGCAAGGCAGGATGATCTTGCGCGACGCCTTGCCGCGCTGGAAGCAAAAGCTTAAAAGGCCGAGGTAGCACGTGGTATGCTGGCCCCCGACCTCAACCGAGCCGGGGGCTTTTTAATGAACGAGGCTTTTAAATGCGCGGTGATTGCTGGCGTCTACATGTGCAGCATCATCGAGCAGCTGCACCCCGGAGCCGCAATGGGCGCGTCGTTCGGGTGTTTCTGCTTCCTAGCCTTCGCCGACCCTACGCGGGGTGCCTGGCTGGAAAAGATGGTGCGCAAAACCCTGTTGCTAATCGGATCGTGGGGCATCGGCTATTCGTTTGGGTCTGCGGTAGCTACATCGGCCAATTGGTCTGGCTATGCGATGCTGGCAGCGGTTGCCGGCGCGGCTCTAGGCGCGACGATCTTCGGCGCTCTTAACCTCATGGTCCGTAACGATGGCCCATTGCCGCAATGGCTTAGCGCTATCGTCGACCGCATTCCGGTATTGAGGAAAGGCAACGATGGCAATCCGTAACTGGCTTGCGGCGGTCGCCGCTCTGATTTACGTCTTCACCGTTCCGCTGCAATGGCTGGTGGCTTCCAGGGTGCTCCTACTACTGGTCGGGGTCTTTGCGCTGCTTTGCTATATGAGCGAGGAACGTACGCGGCCGTTTGCCACCGGTCTAGCCATAATCGTGGCGGGCTCATCGTTAGCGTTGGCGTTCCAGGGGGTCACGCAGTTGCCATCGCCTGGCCTCGAGCCGTGGCTGCTGCTGTACGTGTTCGGGCAGACCGCGGTAATCGTCGGTAATCGAGGCAATGTCGCTCACATGCTTCTACGGAGGGCTTCTTGATGCAGGTTTCTGATAACGGAATTGCGGTCCTGCACTATTTCGAATCTTGCCGGCTTTCCGCCTACCCGGACCCCGGGACTGGCGGTGCCCCCTGGACGATCGGATGGGGCCATACCGGGCCGGAGGTGGTGCCGGGGTTGGTCTGGACGCAATCCCGCGCCGACGCGGTATTTCTTGAAGACCTGGCCCGCTTCGAACGCGGGGTTCTTGAAGTCGTGCGATTTGGAATCACTCAGGCGCAGTTCGACGCCTTGGTCTGCTTCTCATACAACTGCGGTCTGGCGGCACTTCGTGGGTCGACACTGCTCAAGCTCTTCAACGACAGGCGATTTGACTTGGTACCGGCGCAGTTCGCCCGATGGAATAAAGCGGGCGGCAAAGAAATGAAGGGTCTTACTCGGCGCCGAGCAGCCGAAGTAGCGCTGTTCCAGGGGCGTAGCGGGCGTGAGGCTATCGCCGCCGGGCAACGGGCATGATCGCTTACGCCGGCGCAGCATTAGGCGCCGTACTACTGGTCGGCGCGGCGTTCGGCTATGGCGTTAAGGTCGGCGCTGACGGTGAACTGGCTACTCAAGCCAAGATCGAAGAGGTGCGCAAGGCTGCAGAAGAATCCGCTCAACAGGGGGCTGCCGCAGCCATTGCAAAGATCAAGGTTACGAACACGACAATACGCGGCGAGGTGCAGCGTGAAATTCAGACGAACACTGTGTATCGCGATTGTCGCTTGCCTGCTGACGGGGTGCGGCTCATCAACGAAGCCCTCACCGGCCAGCGCTCTGATAATCGCAAGTTGTCCGCCGCTGAGCCCCCTGGTCGATGATTCGATGGGCTCAGCGGCGGATAAGCTGGTAGAGGTAGCCGGGGTGTATCACGAATGCCGGGCTGCGGCGTTGGGCGCTAAACCCGAACCCTGATACATGCCGCCCGAGTGCCGACGCGTTGTTTGATCAACTCGACGTCTTTGCTAACTGCGTAGTTCTGGCCCCACACCAGCAGCATCAAGAAAACCAGCATCACGTCGGTCGGTTTCATGTGCGCAGCCCTCGATGAGCGATTTCGGTACGCACGATTTTTACGTGGGGCGGTGCGTCGAAGGCCAGTTTCACCTGGTTCTGCGAGAGCGCCGTAACCGAAACCGTCAGCGCCAGATCGCCGCCGTGAGGCGCCCACTGGTTGACGTGAAGTTCGAACGGCTGTTGGCCGTCGAAGACCATACGCGCAACGCCGTGGCGAACCCACAAGACCGTAATGCCTGACTTGGCGCCGGTCTGCTCGTCGCGGAAGTCGACGCCCTGGCCCGAAGACCGAGAAAGGATCAGGCTCATTCGACGATCTCCCACTCAGCTGGGCGGGCGTGCGGGCACGGGTAGGGCGCGTCAATGAGGACTGCGATCTCTTCGCCCTCATCGTCTATGACGACGCCGGTATGGCCCATTATGAGTCGCTTAGGCCGTTGCACCAGGTACACATTACCGGGCGTCAGGTACGGCGCGTCTTTCGGCTTTCCAACCAGTTTGATTTTCATATCGGCGTTACTCCGTTTTGTTGTGCGTTGGTACTGCCAAAGCCCCCAGTTAAGGGGCGTGTGCGTGGCGGGCTTAGTCAGCGGCGTGCTTGAGAACCTGGAACAGGTCTGACCATTTGTTATCGATGTTGGCGCAGAATCGGGTATCGGCGTCAACCAAGAAGCCTGCAACGATGCTTGGGTCTTGACCACGATTTTGGGCGTCACGCGCGCACAACATCGAGCTGTAGGCAGATCGGCCCATCAGGCGCTCTACATACTCACAACCCTTGCTCTCACAAGCACGATCAAACTTGAGAATCTTAGCTGCGTGACGTTGGCGGTCAGTCATCTTTTCCATCGTCTTGCCCTCCGGGGTGTTGTTCGTTTCGATGAGCCTAGGTTATTCGGCTTTGCGCATACTGTCAATCTTTTCTGTACCTACGTCCGCGCCATCCGCCCGCTGCCTTGATAGGCCAGTCAGCACACCACGGGAGCCGGCGAGTGTCTGTCAGCAACCGTTCGAACTCAACCACCGACCCCCAACCCTTTTTCACCTCGGCGCACGGCTCGTCGTGGGTGTGCAGCACGATCGGGTAGCCATTCTGTTCCAAGTTCAGCATCCCGTTAAACATGATATCGCGGGCGATAGCCTGCACCGAATTCTGGAATAAAATACCCCCATATAGCTCCATACGGACCCAACCTAGCGGGCCTTTGAGGGCGTTGGAGTTGAAGCCCATGAAGCTGATCGAATACCCGCCGCCCTGGCGCGTTGACTGCGACAAACGCGGTTCGTGGTAGTCGAGCGTTCGGCCCGAGGGGAGACGGCAGTAAAGCACATCGCCTTTAACAAAGTAGGTGATCTGGCGGTAGCTGAACTCCTGGCCGGGGTTCAGGATGGCCGAAACGCACATGCCTTCAAGGCCGTACATTTCCGGGTAGCGGTTATCGTCCCACGGTAGACCCCTGAACTGACCGCCCCACATTTCAACGATGTTCGGGGACGCTTTGCGCCACTTCTTAAGGCCATCTTTGATTTCCTCGTCGGTCAGGAACTCATCAGCCCCGAAACGCTTCCAGGCGCCTACCCAGCCGCCGAATCCGCTACCGAGGGCACCTGGTTTCCCGATCTTCTTCCGCATGGGGTGGTGTTTTCCGGTCATCGGCTGTAGCCACCACTTGTCGGCGGTCAGGTCGGTGTACCCCGCAACGCGCATGAACTCTTCGAAGGGGATGCCCGTGATTTGGCTAGCGGTGGCCTCGTAGATTTTCCCGTGGGTGCGGTAAACCTCCATCATCCACTCTTCGCCTGCCACGAAGGCGGTAACAACTCCCTCGATAGACGAGAAGTCGGAGCACACAAGGTCGCAGTCATCAGCCGCAATGAGCAGTCCGCGGAGCGACCCGCTGACCACCTTCACGGCGTTGCCGTAGAACATTTCAACAGCGTCAAGGGAGAGCGTACGAACGATTTCCAGGGCGTCTTCGACGGCTGCCGGGTTCCATTCTTTGCGGTCGCCGAACGCCTCACTAGCGCCGCACCACGGGCAGTTATCAAGCGATGCGCCGTAGTGCTTGCCGCAGTTGGCGTCGCCGCAAAGGATTACGTCAGGGCCGGAGTTCGGGAGGTTCTGCCCCTGAACGCCTGGACCGTCCTCACCTGCGCCGCTAGCACGACCGGTACGCCCGCCGTAGTACGTGTACATGTCGTGCAGGCGACCGTCGGACGATACGCGCCGGCTCAATGCGTAAATCTTTTTAACCGCGGCCGAACCGATCATGAGGCGAATTTCTAAAGCCTCTCGCTCGATCGTGCCTTTCTCTAGGGTTTTCAGGATCTCTTCGGCAGTTTCTTCGTCGAGCTTCTTACCTACCGGCACTCCGCGCGATCTCAGCCACTCTTTCAGCGCCTCGACCTTAGTCGCCTCAGTAACGGCGCCATCCGTGATCGTGGCCAGCCTTAAGTTGTACTTGGGGTAAGCCTGGCGAAGAATTTCTAGGCAAGCGTTGACCGATTCCATGTCGACTTGCATCCCGCGACGGTTAATAGCCTGGTCCATCTGCCAGTACCGGAGCTCGGTCGGCGACAAGTCCGGAATGCGGACGGATGCTGACGCCTCGGTGCGAATGTCCTGGTCGCAGTATTCTTGGAAGGCTTCGAATTCTTCGGGCTCGTCGTCGGGCATTACGCGATGCGCAGGGTTCGTTTTAGTTGGGTCGCGCGGATGAGTGAATTTCTTGACCAGCGCCTCACCGCGCTTGTCTTTCTGTTGCGGTAGCTTGAGCGCCTGGCCGAGCACTGCCAAGCCGCCTGGCAAAGCATGCGCGCGAGCTTTAGCCATGCTGCACCGCAGCTGCGCCTCCGGCAGCTCGGGCCAGCGGTACTTAGGCACGCATATTTTTGACCACACCCAACGCTCAAAGCCTACGTTGTGGGCCTCGATCAGCTTACCGGCTGCCAGATGCTGGAATAGGTCAACAGGGTACATCTCACCCGGTCGCCACCGGCGCTCGCCCTTACCGTCTTTGAGGTCGTAGCTAAGCGTCAGCACCTCCGCGTCGGGGTCTTCTACGTAACGCGCAGCACCTACAGCCGGCAGACCTTTTCGAGTGGCTCCGAGTGGCGCACGGTACTTGCCGGCTGACTCGTCCCAAATGAAACCGGCAGGGCTGAAAGTCTCAAAGTCGAAGTCGGCAATAACTTCAGCGAAGCCGTTACCGGCCGGGATACGAGTTCCGTAGAGGATCGGCGGCGGTGGGGGTGGAAGGGCGGTCATACTTCAATCCATTTGGCAGTAAGGAATAGAGAAGTATCCTTTTTGTCCAGTTTGTATAGCCCTCTCTTCATGCCTGCCGCACGCCATTCATCTGCGCAGCAAATGTTTATAGGGTTGCGCGGGTAGTTCTTGTGCTGGCCGTCGCGGGGGCCGCCTACAAACGATACGAGCACCATCTTCAATTACTCCAAGAAAAACGGCCCCTCGCGGAGCCGTATAGTAGATCGGCCAGTTTAGCCGCGAGCGCGCAACTGAGCTTCGGTCAGCACTTCGTTCTGGGCATTGTAGAAGCTGCCCGGTGCTTGCGGATGCGGCCACCAGCCGGCCGGCGGGAAGTCTGCAGGCGGAGCGGGCGGCGCTGGAGGCTCCATGTAACTGGTGTGCGGTGGAGGCGGCGGGGTCTGAGCCGGCGGTGCGGGGGGCTGAACGGATACCGGCGGTGCAGGCGGATACTTGGTCCGCAGATCGGCCTCGCTCAGGACTTCCTGACCCTTGTAGAAGTGGCCCGGGGCGTTCGGATGGGCAAGCCAGCCATCAGGCGGGAAATCAGCAGGGCCTGCGCCAGGTGGCGGGGGTGGGGTATTGCCGGCTGCAGGGGACACGCCACCGAACGCAGCCTTAACCGCGTCCTTGGCCATACCGGCCGCCCCGATGCTCAGGCGAGGCGCAGCACTGTCGATGATCTGCACACCGTCCAAACCGAAGTTGACTCCTTTCTTCTTGTTCTCGTAGGCGTACGCGTGCACCAGGAGCCGCACAACAGTTCCGTTGTACAGTTTCGGCCCGTAGCTCATCGGCTGAAGCTCAGCGCCGTTGATGTCGTAAACGGGCGGCGCGCCCTGGATGGTGCCCGCGCTGAATACCTTATGCCCGGGCAGCTCGGGGAATTTCGAGACATCGATGTCGCTGATCGGGTTGTTGCCGGGAGTGGCTACCGTAACGCCTTTCTTGTTACTGTCGCGCAGGGCCTTCTGACGCAGGGCCTCGAGCTCTAACAGTTCAGGGGCGTTAGCGGGTACTGCAATGCGTAGGTTCCAGGATTGGCCGCCGTCGTCTTTCTGGTCGGGCTTGGTTACGGCCTCCCAAATGATCACGCCGTTACCGGTCAGTACGTGCGATTCGTCATGCCATGCCATCTTTCTTCACTCCAAATACTCGGCTAGCGAGCGTGTCAGTTTTAGGAACGAGCGCCATTGCGCCCTTCTTAGGTACAGAGTATTCAGCTATCAACGATTCGTCAAAGCCTTTTTTCTTCAAAACCTGCATGGCCTGGCTTGGGGTAATCGGCTCGATCGGCTTACGCAAATCGACTTCGAGCATTTCACCTAGGGCGATTACCTGATCCACCTCCACCGACCACTCGCGCCCGCGCCCGGGTTTTTGTTCGAGTGCGTAATGGGGGCTGAACCCGCCGCCAGCGATTTCGAATTCAATCTGTTGCTTCAGTCCTTCGGCCAAGCCCTTCATCCGCTCGATGGCCGCCTCGACATACGACAACTCGACGCCGGCCTCGGCAGTGTTCAACTGGCACGGCTGACGGGCGTCTACCCAGTCAACATCGCCACCGACATTCGTAGCCAGGGTCGGGCACGCTCGGCGCCCCGGGCAGTCTCGACAGTGAGGCCCGACCCTGCCGCGCTTGTCCGCCGGCTCGATACCGGTAGGGATAGCGCGCTTGGCAGCGGACCGGATCTGAGCCCACAAAACTTGCAGGTCTTTACCGGTCGTTTCCCACCGATCCGACGCGGGCCGCCCATGGAAGCAACGCGGCTGGACGATGTGAAAAACCACCTTCACGCCTTCCAGTAGCGCGCTGCTTAGTTTCAGCCGTTCGACCAGCGCCGCATAGGCGTAGCAAATCAACTGCCAGCAGTTGCGCGGGTCAACTGCTCGGTGGCCGTATTTGTAATCGACGATGTGATACTCACCGTTGAATTCGAGCAGATCGATTTCGGCGTCCGGCGTGCCGAACATCAGCGGGTGAAGACCGGTCATTGAACCACGCTGCTCCAGCCGGACCTTGTGCATGGCGTTGAACGGTGTCGCGATCGAGTAAACCCGGTCCACGAACATCTGGCCGCCGTCGATCATTTCAACGGTTACGGGCAACCGGCCTTCGGTAGGCGCGATCTGGCCTACCTTGACCGGGCGCTGATAAAGCATTTCGTACCAGACCCAGTGGGCCGCGGTGCCTTCCGGCCCTGCCGGATCTTGGAACAGGGCCGGGAACTGCTCGCTCAAAGTGACCGACAGGGGGCACTCGACCCACCTGTAGGCACTTGAAGGGGCTAAGCGGCTATGCGCGCTCACTCTTCCCCCGTGATGGCGATCATCGCGTCCCACAGACTCTGGACGAGACTCGGGTCTTCCTTCTGCTTCTTGAGGAAATCCCCCATAGCCGTCAGCCCGACCAGCTCGAGAGCCTGTTCGCGCTGTTCTTTGGTCAGGGCGTTGGCGCGCTTGAAGACCATCGCAGGCGTCACTTCGTCGCCGTTCGAGTCAGCGGCCGCAGCAGCGTTTACAGGCGGGGGCGGAGGTGGCGCGTTGTCGCCTGCGACTGGTGGAGGGGGCGGCGGGGCCCGTTCGCCTTGAGCTACAGGTGGCGGAGGTGGCGGCGCATCGGTGCTGCTGCCTTCGGCGAGAGCTTGGCCTTCAGCTTCCATCAGCGCTTCGATCCGGGATCGTTCAGCCGGGTCGCCGCCGCGCAGGTAGCGCCAGGTGTTGTCGGCGTTCTTGTTTTTGCTGCTGGAGTGGATCAGCGCATTCCAGGGGAAGCCGTTAGCGTCCAGATCCGACCAGTCGAGCTTCGCAGAAGGTGCAGCGGCTTCGGTCGGACCAGTGGAAGTAGCCGGCGAAAGGGCCGCCGAACCCGTGGACGCAGGTTCGTTTCCCGCTGCAGGCAGAGCGACGTTTGGGGTTTCGCCCACGGGCGCCGAGCCGGCCAATGCTACGACGCCTACGCTTGCCGGGCGGTCGCCGCCATCACGATCGGCGGCCAGGCAGTTGAGCATGTGCGCAACAGCGCGCAGGGTGCTCGGGTTTTCTTCGGAGGGGTTCAGGTTGATTTGCATGGCCTGTTTGCTCACTTAGCGATGTAGAAAGGGTTGAGGTTGTTCGGGACTACGAAGTCCGCGCCACCGGGCACCGCCATGAGCCGGCCGTGCGCGAAGTTGTTGCGGACGCTTCCAGCCAATAGGTTATGGAGCTTTCGCGCTTTGGACCCGCGCTTCGCCACGGCCGCTTCGATCCGCTGCGCCTGGAAACGTTCGGTTGGGTTGCGAAGCGCGGCGCCAGTCGGACGGCGTTTGGTTTTAACCTGTTGCGCCGGCAGCGCGAAGCGGCCGAGAAGAGCGAAAATATCCTTGATTCCGATCATTGGTTTCTACCTTCAGAGGGTTAGGTTTTGCTTGATTTCGGACTGTAGGTTATTCAGACTTGCGCACACTGTCAACCGGGAATTTTTAAGATGAGTTCTTTCGACTTCAAGGCGAGCATGCTGGCCAGCGCAGTGCGTAAGCACGTTAGCCTGCGCCCGTACCAGGTCAAGGCCGAGCAGGGGGTTTACCTGGAGTGGGACGTGGGGCACAAGAACGTGCTCGCGGTCATTCCAACGGGCGGGGGTAAGACCCGGCTAATCGCCTCTATCATTTCCAAGCATACCGGTGGCGCCTGTATTTTCGCGCACCGAAAAGAACTGGTCGCCCAACTGGCGGGCACACTGAACGAATTCGGGATTCCGTTTCGCCTGATTTGCGACCCGAAAGACCGAAAGGCGATCATCGCCGGGATTCTGCGTAAGCAGAAAGTCTGCTACCACGATATGAATGCCCCGGTATCGGTTGCCAGCGTCGGCACTCTCTACCGCATCCCGACCGGTAAGCAGGCCGCCCAATACCGGCAGTACCTATCCACCGTGACGTTGTGGGTCTGCGACGAGGCCCACCACCTACAGGGCGAAGACGGCGGCAAGGGTAACCAGTGGGGCAAGGCAGCACAGATTTTCACCCATCCCGACCTTAAAGGACTGGGCGTTACTGCCACGCCCGCGCGGTCTGACGGCGGCGGTCTGAGCCGGGACACCGATGGCCTATTCGACGCTATGGTGCTTGGACCGACCCTGCTTGAATTGTTCGAGATGGGTTATCTGTGCCCTTACGATAAGGTCTGCGTGCCCTGCCGCGTCGACTACGAGAAAATATCCGTGGGGGCGAGCGGCGAATTCGTCCAGGCAACTCTCGTCGCTGCCGAAGACGCAGATGGCGAGCTTGTAGGCGACTTGGTCGAAAAGTATTTCCTGTACGCGGCCGGCCTAAAAGGCATCTGCTTTGTATCGAGTGTTGCCAAGGCCGAAGACGTGGCACGGCGTTTCAACGAGGCAGGCGTCCCGGCGATGGCACTCAGCGGAGATACGGACGACGACATTCGTGACGCCGCCGGCCGTGACCTAGAAGCCGGAAAAATCCTGATGCTCGTAAACGTGGGGATCTTCGGGGAAGGGAACGATTTACCAGCGATTGAAGTGGTTATACTGGGCACGGGTACGGCCAGTTTGCCGCGTTTCATGCAGATGGTTGGGCGGCTATACCGCCCCTTCCTACGCCCTGAGCAGTGGATCGGTTACGACGATTTGACCGATGCCGGTCGCCGCCAGCGCATCGCCGAAAGCCCTAAGCCCAAGGGGGTTCTAATAGACCACGGCGGTAACATCGTTCGGTTCAAGGGGCCGCCAGAGGCGCCGCACCGTACTTGGCAAATGGGGCGGGCGAGTCGTAAGTCTGTTGCAGGTGAGGTTGTGCCGTACCGTGTATGCGCTAACCCCGGCTTGACACTGACTAACACCGAAGGGCCGACCTGGGAGGCCTTCAGGGTTGCGGGCTGGACGAATCAGCAGATGCTCAACGCCGGCCACCTCTTTGATACCGGCCTGCCATGCGCCCAGCCATACGAACGGGTCTTCAAGGCTTGCCCCTACTGCTCATTCTTCCCTGAGCCTCAAACGCGCAGCGACCCCGAGCATGTCGACGGCGATCTGGAACTGCTGACCGAAGAAACCCTGGCTGAGCTGTACGCCTCGGTGCGTAAGAACGTTCCGACGGTTGAGCAGTACCAACAGTTTTTGGTTTCCCGGAAGGTCCCCGGCATCAACTACACGCGAAACCTCAAGCTGCACCGCGAGCACCTGGCGGAAATCGAACACCTGAAATGGGTGATGGGCCTGTGGGGCGGCTGGCGGAAGAGTCAGGGCGACAACGATAGCCAGATGCAGCGCCGGTTCTTCCATCTGTTCGGCATGGACGTTATCAGCGCCCGGGGTTTGCCGAGGGCGGATACCGAGGCTTTGCGAGATAGGGTAATCGAACGATTAATCCTTGACGGCATAGACATGCCCGAATATAGTCCGGTTGTAAATCACTGAACCTAACGGAGTAAAAACGATGAATCGCACCGAAATTGACGCCGAAAACTTGCAGATTATCTGCGAAGACCCGCAAGCCGTACAAGGGCCGCTTACTGATGTGTTGATCAGCGCAGTGCTCCACGGTCTCACAGACACTCAAGACCTCTGCCACGGGCTTGCTGCCCGTTCCGGCTGGTGGACTTCGCGCCTGACCGGCAAGCCGCTCGATCTGACCCAGGTGAACATCGGCGAGAAGCTCATGCTGATCGTCTCCGAAGTTGCCGAGGCGATGGAAGGCGATCGTAAAAACCTGATGGATGACAAACTGCCGCATCGCAAGATGCTGGAAGTCGAACTGGCTGACGCGCTCATTCGAATCTTTGACCTGGCCGGCTGGATGCAACTCGACTTGGCCGGGGCCGTTATCGAGAAACTGGCGTTCAACCAGCAGCGCGAAGACCACAAAATCGAAAACCGTAACGCCCCCGGCGGCAAGGCGTACTGAATATGAAAATCCTGCAATGGCTTTGCAGCCACTCCTACCGCTATTCGCATCGTAACGGGGACGTACACCTCTATGTCTGCACGAAGTGCGGCAAGGTGTCGTCAAATCCGGTGGACGGATGAGCGTGCCCGCCTGCAGCAATTGCGGTAACCGGGACGTGGTGCGCCTGAGCAGCTATCAGGCGGTACTGTGTCCGGACTGCAAAACCGAAACGCCCTGGCCGCTTAAAGAGGGTCAGGCGCCGTTGATCAATTCGAATCGTGGAGACCGGAAGAAATGACCGCGTTACTGTACCGCTATCGGGACGTGTGCGACGAAGCAGGAAGAATGCTGCTAATCGAGGAGGAGTATTGCGTTCTCAAGGAAACACCCTGCGGTTGGTGGGTTTGCCGAAATGATGGAGTTAACTTGACGGCCGAGCACGTCAGCCATCGGCTTTGCCATAAGCGAAATTACGACGTGCGTTTCGTTCTTTCCGGGTCCGGAAAGCGGTTTGCCTACCCGAACACTGCGGACGCCTTGAGCAGCTACGCCATTCGCAAGTCTCACCAGCTCCGGTATGCCCAAATCGCGCTTGAGAAAGCAAAACTGGGGCTCGATACGGCAAACCGCCTGCTGCTTACTGGCGACGACCTTCCGAAAAACCGTTGGGGCGAGCGAGTTCTCGGCGAGCCCTTCGTCAACCCTAAATTCGAGCTTCTATCATGAGCATCCTAAACGACTGGGCCAACCGTCACGCCGTCACTCCGGCGGCCTTGGCCGAACTGTACCTGCTGATGGGCCATTGCCCTGAACTCACTTCTGAGCAGCTTTCGGCTCTTAAAGGCAAAGGCGAGTCCTTTGTTCAGTCGGCGATCCGCCTGGCCGCCCCGGCCCACGGCTATACGTTCTTCCGCAACAACGTCGGCGCTCTGAAAGACGAGCGCGGCGTCTTGCTGCGCTACGGCCTCGCCAATGATACTGCGGCGCTCAACAAGGTGGTGAAGTCCCACGACCTTATCGGTTGGAGGTCTTTCATTGTTACCCAAGAATGGGTGGGCCAGCGTATCGCGCAGTTTGCTACCAGGGAATGCAAAAAGCCGGAATGGAAAGGATACAACCCGGCCGACGAACGCGAACGGGGCCAGCAGCGCTTCGCCGAACTGGTGATCGCCGCAGGCGGTGAGGCTAAATTTACCAACGGGCAGTTCCCTTGAAACAGCTGCATCTTATCAGTAGGCGGACCGCAAAGTCCGCCGGTCTTCTTAGGTACTTTACCGGTCGCCCCTGCAAGTACGGCCATGTTGCTGAACGCCTCACTTCGGTAGGGCACTGCTTAGATTGCATGCGAGTTCTGAGAGCGACTTCCCGCATAAAGTCTCAGAACGCTGCTTACTACAACGAAAACAGGGAGGTTATAGGGGATAAAAGAAGGGCGTACATAGCTGCAAACCCGGAACTAGTAAAACAGCAAAAACGTCGTGAGTACGAAAAGAATAGGTCCTCTTATGTTATGCGTGTTAGGAAATCTCGGATTGATTACCCGGAAGCGGCGTCCGCTTTGAATCGCCGGACCTATCTTAAAAACCATGAGAGGAATAAAGCCCGTAATAGGCTATGGAGAGTGAAAAATCCGGAACGCGAAGCTGCCATTAAAGCCGCTAAGCGTGCACACGCTAGGGCTGCGACGCCCCGTAGCTCTAGGGAGTTAACGATTTTTGTCCATGAGGAAGCCTTAACGCTGGCAAGACTTCGGACTCAAGTTTTCGGATTCGCGTGGCACGTAGACCATATGGTGCCCCTGAAAGGTAAAGGGTTTTGCGGCCTGCACGTATGGTACAACTTGCAGGTTTTGCCGGCCCATCTGAACCTGTACAAGGGAAATAAACTTAAATTCACTGAGCCTTTAGAGTGGCTCCAAGGTAAGGCTTTATGATCTGGCAAACCTTCTGCGACCCGGCTACAAACATCGCAACCGAACCGTCTGCTGACTCAGGGCTTGAGACCTTGGAGCAGGTTGAGGAACTGATGGGCGAGCCGATCAAGCGCGACGAACAGGGGCGCTATCTGTGGTACCCCGACGGCCTGGCGTTCACGACCTACCGCTGTGCTTGACGCTACGTGCATAAACGAATAGCCTATCGGCAATTCCCTAATAGAGAGTCGCTATCATGACGACCGAAGTTTTTGACGCCGCTGTGTCGGTCGCCCGGGCGGTAGGCTATCGAAATGTCACCCGACGCCTGATCGCCGAGCAGATGGCGAAGTCTGGCCCGTACAAGGATCGGGTAGAACAGGCCATGAACCATCTGATCAACGATGGGCGCATGGCCGATATTCTTCAGCAGTTGGTCGACGCTAAAGACCGTTTGGCCCTGGTGCCAGGTCGTCGTGCGAAGTCAGCGCAGGCCAGCTTCTGGCGGCCATACGATAAGGCAGATCTGCTCGATACTGCCTACCGAATGGCTTCCCGTGACGGTCTGTTCGGCATCAGCCCTACCAAGGTCGCCGAAGAGTCAGGCTTTAGCCGTGGGACGCTGATCAACTACTTCGGCAGCTTCGATAACCTGCGCAGTGAGGTGGTCGACCTGGCGGTTACCCATCGCAACCTAAAGCTCTGCGCCCAGGCGGTGGCCAGTGGTTTGCCATGCGGTGAACGGGTACCCGAAGAATTCCGACAGCAGGCATTAAAATCGCTTGCATAACTGTTCAAGGCCGAATAATCTGACCCCTGTTAGCTCACAACTACAGGGGTTTTTAATTTATGAGCCTATCACCT
This sequence comes from Simalia boeleni, assembly GCA_026541955.2. Taxonomy (NCBI): domain Eukaryota; kingdom Metazoa; phylum Chordata; class Lepidosauria; order Squamata; family Pythonidae; genus Simalia; species Simalia boeleni. The sequence continues at coordinate 18,528 of JANKYG020445877.1, forward strand.
GAAGGGCGCCGCCGGTTAATTCGTCACTTGGGCTTGAATCCGGAAGATCAAAAGGATTTTTCCGATTCACTCGATCGACTGATGGATGATGTTTCGAAATGCGCGCCTGAACGCCTATTTATTAAACCTTCCAGATTGGGCCTTAGTTATAGCATGGGCAGTCAGTTTTTCGGACGTATCGAGCGTGTTAATAGCGGGGGCCTACTCGGCAAACCACGTAACTGGCCGTCCGAAACGACCCTGAACACCAATCGCCTCAACGATCGGCCAATTACGTCGTTCAGTTTCAGCAACAACCCGCCAGCCGCCCGGCGTTCGCCTGCACGCCTCAAAGAAGCGGTGTCGTGGTGGTTTGCCCGCGCCGAGGCTCGCCGGATCATTGAACGGATGATGCAGCCATGATCCAGTTTGCCCCGAAACCCCTCTGCGCCCCGCGCAAAAGATTCTCGACCGAACAGGCAGCCCGCGCTGCCGGTATGCGTGCTCAACGCCTGGTCGAGCCCTGCCACCATTGCAACGGATGGCATTTGGTATGAAGACTGACCCGAATAACGCCTGTAGAAATCCGAAAGAACACCTATTTTGGGCCGTCCTGCATGATGCCGTAGCCCACCCGCTTATGGGATTTAGCGGCTACGCCCGGTGGTCTTTAGCGTTCCACGATTGGACCTCTAAAAAGGCCTGGCCAAGATGAAGCCGCGTATAAAGTATTGGCGTCACGGTTTGTGGGAGTGCACCGGCAGGGGGCTGCATTCATTTGATAAAACCCCCGCTGCCGCTTTTGAGCGCTGGCAGTTGTTCTTAGTAAGGATGCGCGAATGACCACCCTACTCGACCGCAACGGCGACCCGTTCACCGGCACCTCTGAAGAACTCAAGCGGCACAACGCGAAGCTGCGCAAACAGGCCTCACGGGCGGCAGCCGAGCCGGTTCTGAGCCTGCCGCTACCGCCGGGCACCGCTGCGGCGCTCGAGCGCATCTGTGCGGCTGCCGGGTTTGACGACCCGCGCGAGCTGATCGCCGCCCAGGTTCATCGGCTTGACATGCTTCTGAGCAGTGACCGTCACGCTTTCAAGGCGCAAACCCGTGTGACTGTCACGGTTGGTAATCTCGACAAATGGCTGCCGCTGATCGGCGCCGAACCTGAACAGGGAGAAGATGAATGACTCAAGAGATGCGAGCGGAATTCGAGAAGGCATACCCGATGCCATTTGCTTGCGGCTGGAACAATATGACGAACGCCTACGAATGCATATGGTACGAGCACGCAGGCGAAGAGTCTGTAGAACTGGCCATAGATATGCACAATGATCGCTTTGCGGTTTGGAGGGCCTCACGGCAGGCTATAGAGATCGAGTTGCCTGAAACACCTAACCGCGGTATCGGCTATGGGCTTTTCGACGCCGGTAAAGAAGCGTGCGCCGAAGCTATTCGGGCCCAAGGCTTGAGGGTAAAACCATGATCGGCAAAATAATCATCAACGCAAGCGGCGATAAGGCGATCAGCTTCGACGACGCGGCCTGGGCGGCGTTGCCCGTGGGCGCGACGATCTATGCAGAGCGATCGGTCAAGCTCCCGGCTACGGAGTATTTCGGTGACAGCTGGTCGGGCGGCTGGGCGATCACGCGCGAGAATATCGTCGATTGCCTGGAAGAACACGGCATCAAAGTGGAGGATGAGTGATGGCCTTACTATTCGTCGCCTATCACCTGTACCGCTGGAAATAACGTTGACGTGACGTTTAAAGCCGAATAGTATTCGGCTTACGCGGCTTTCGCCGTAACGACACGCGAGGTAAACGCCATGCCAACAATAGCTGAAATGGTTCGCCAGCAGCCCGACCCTTACGCCGCGGCGATCGAGGTGTTTTCGAGACGCGAGCCCGACCGGCCGAACCGTAAAATCACCTTCTGGTTTGCGGACGACTCTTCGCTGTCGTTCCAAATCATCTATACGCCTATCGATGGGGAAACGAACGATGAAAATGTGTGATTGCAATCAGGGGCGGTTGCCTTGTACGTGTAAGATCGTGAAATACGAGGAACCGCATAGCGGGCCGGTGCACGGTGACGCCATCGGTACACTGGTTCGAGTCTACAACGAGCGCATCGTCTTCACGCCAATCGGCGACCCTCACATCATTGACGATATGAAGGTCTACTCCCACCCCGACAGCGGCGAGGTTGAGCGGCCGCGCGCTGAGGTTGAACGTCTGGAAAAGTCGCTGACACAAGCTCTGTCGAGGTGTGCCGATCAAGGCGTAGAGGCGGCGACTGAGCTGGCCGAGCGGGATGCGCTGCTGCGCGATATCGACGACTGGATGGATCGAGAGGACAGGACGCCAGGGTTCGAGATCGAAAGGCGCATGGCTCAAGTATTCGCGTCCGCCAGCGCAGAGCCGAGCGCGCCGAAGTGCAAGTATTGCGGCGACACTGGGCAGATCATGGTCGGGCGCAGCGGTGATGCCAACGATGGAAATGCGCCGATCCTTGAACCATGCGAAGACTGTGATCGCGGCGCGCCAGTTGAGCGCGATGATTTCTTGGATGGTCTGTGCCCTTTCTGCATCGGTAGCGGATCGGTCGCAACCGGGATCACCGAGTCGCCAAGCACCATCTGCGAAGAATGTGGGGGGGCTGGCAAACCCCGCGCCTCCCTGGAGCGCAAATCATGATGATCAAAGCCATCTGTGCGGCGCTGTGCCTGTGGGGCTTCGTGGCTTGGGCCGCGATGATGCTGACGTGATTACCGCCTGCAAGGTGTGCGAATACCCGTCGCAGCATCGGCTACGGATCTGCCCAGGCTGCCGGTCCGAAAAATACCCGGCGCGCACTGAACTGACAGGCCTGATCATGCTGCAGGCGGTCGACCTCCGGCGTTACGGTTTCTCGTTCGAAGACGTCCGGGGGATGCTCGACCTGTCGATCACCGTTGCCGCTTTGCGACGCGCTCTATGGGTTGCCGGTTACCGTTTCCCCCGAGTCGGCCGGGTTCCTTGGATTCCGCAAACGGATGTCGAGCACTGGCGCGAACAGCGGCGTTCAGGTATGCGGTGGAAAGCGATCGCCCGTGAGGCGGCCCGAACAACCTCACAGGTCTACCATGCCGTGCGACGGCTCGACTCGATAGCCCCTTAACCGGGGCTTTTTAATGCCTGATAGTTTTTAGCTATAGGGTTTGTTTCTGTAAGATATAGTCGTAGGATATACGAGTTTTTAAAGGAGGCTCGTATGTTTGAAATCCTTAGCGCCGAACAGCTCGCTGATAGGCTTTCGATCCACCCCGACACCGTGCGCAAGATGACCCGCGAAGGGTTCTTGCCCCACCACCGTATTGGCGCTGGCGCTATTCGTTACAACCTTGCCGACGTGCTCGCCAAAACCGCAGTAAACAAACACCCGGATGACGACGCGGTGGACCGGTTCTCGATTGCTATGCACGCCAAGATGGCCGGCGCCCGCGCGAAAGGTAAGGAGGGGTGGGACGATCCTACGAGGTGCCCGGACGGGCTGTTGATCGGCCTGTTGAGCGGGGCGGTAGAAGGTAATGAATGGGTAGACGCGGCCAATTACGCCATGATGCTTTGGGCCCGGGAGCAGGCTAGATGATCTACGTCGTGATCGAGACTTGTGGCGAGGACTGGTTCTACAGCAATGCAATGAAAAGCCCCTACGCCTTCATATCTGGGCGATTTGTGCAGATCAGTACCCGTCGAACGTGGCCGAGCTGCGAGTCATTTAGAAAACACCTGCAGGCCCTTAAATGAAAAAGCCCGCTTGCGAGGCGGGCCGGGTCTTTTAAATATTCGACTTTGATTATAAAGGCAATAGCCAATGAGTCAATCAAATCTCCACGCATGGGCGCGGTACTACGCGTCTATCGGCTGGCACGTCTTCCCACTGGTGCCGGGTACCAAATCACCGTTCAAGGGCTCGAAGGGATCGACCGAGGCAACCACCAACCTAGCGCAAATCGACGCATGGTGGGCGGCTAATCCCGAAGCGAATATTGGAACCCGGCCATCGGCTGGCGGGCTTTATGTCTACGACGTCGACCCTCGCAACGGCGGCAGCGAATCGCATGCAGCGTTGCAGCAACAGCACGGGCCTATCGGTTCGCGGCTGCGCGTCGATTCCCCTGGCGGCGGCTGGCACGGATATTTCGCAGCCCCTCAACGAACCGACGCCACTTACGACAGCGCGCCCGCCGCCGGCATCGACGGCAAATACAACGGCTATGCCGTGCTGCCGCCCTCTATCCACCCGAACGGCGGGGCCTACGCTTGGACGGGAGGCAACCCTTCCGAGGTGCGCCCGGATCCAATCCCGGCGTTCCTAGTCCGCCACCGGGTCGAGCGGCCGCAGCGAAACACGGAACACGCCGGTGACCTCAATGACGTGCAGCGTATCCTCGAATGCCTCGATCGCCTGGACCCGGACGATTACCACGTTTGGCAGCCAACAATTGCGTCTATCCGTCACTGGGAAGAGCACACCGAGGATGCAGAGGGCGTTGGCTACGAGCTGGCTCGCCAGTGGTCTGAGCGCTCGCCGAAGCACGACGATGGTCAGTTTGAGGATAAGTGGAACAACCACGACAGCTTCAAGGCTGGGGCGCGTACGCTGGGCAGCTTGGTGCACGATGCGGGGCTTTCGGCCGCCCAGCGTACGCCGGTCGATGCGGCGGCGGTTTTCAACAGCTTTCCGCCTGCTATGCCGCACGCGCTACCTGCCCCGCCGGACTACGCCGAGAAACCCGAGGACTCGCCCGGCTACAACTGGACGACTGAACCTGTTTCGCTGTTCAAGGGCGAGACGGACCCGGCGGCGTGCCTGGCGGAACTGCAGAACAGTGATACTCGGGACTTCTGCAAGCGCTGGACCGAAGGTGATTTCGCTTCGATCCTCGATGATGTGTGCTGGAAGGTGGGCGGGAACTGTGAAGCGGCGCTGCAGGTGATCCTGTACCACCAAGCGGCAGCCGATACGCCCGAGCTGCGCGCTTGGATCTCGCACAACTGCGCTAACCGCACGACCTGGGCCACGGTTGGTAGGCTCACCGCCGATCAGGTCGCGGCGGGCTGTGATCGTATAGAGGTCGACGACGGAAAACTGGTGCACGCTCAGCGGACGATTATCAAGGCGCTTCCGGCCATCCCCAACGTATTCATTCGTTACGGCGAACTTGTGAGGGTCAAGGATGAGGACGGCGGGGTAATACAGTCGTATGACGTCCACAGCCTGAGTTACGAGCTCGAATCCTTTATTCGGTTTGAGAAAGGCAAGGGTCAGCCAACTAAATGCCCGGAAGCCCTTGCACGCCGCGTTCTTTCGGCAGTTGCCTATCCGGGCCTGGACCGACTCAGCGCAGTGACCCCCCTTCCCGTGGCTCGCGCAGATGGGTCGATCATTACAGCACAAGGCATGGACCCACATACCGGGCTTTACCTGCTCAAGGGCTCGCAAAGAGCCCCGCGTGTTCTCGACGCTGATGGGCTCAAGGCGGCGGTAACACGGGTATGGGCACCGTTCGCTCTGTTTCCCTATGAGTCCGCAGCAGCGCGCGGAACCATGTTGGCCGCGCTGCTGACCTGTGTGTGCAGATCAACTTTACCCACCTCGCCTGCTTTCCTCGTAAACGCGCAGATTGCAGGGTCTGGCAAGTCCCGGCTTTCTGAAAGCCTGATGATCACGGCCTGCGCTTCGACCAAGGCCACGCACCTGCCAAAGGAAGCCGCCGAACAAGGCAAGTTCATTATGGCCACCTTGCTGCAGGGGCCCCGCGCCCTGACCATTGATAACATCATGGGCACGCTGAAGCCGACAGGGGAGCTATGCGCAGCGATGACCTCTAACGAGTACAGCTCGAGGGGTCTTGGGGGCCTGAAGATGGTTTCGGCGGTAAACCGCGCGGTGTGGGTCCTGAACGGGAACAACGTTGCACTCGAAGGTGACCTGGTGCGGAGGGTACTGACGATCGGCCTTGAGTCCCCGGAAAACCCCGAAGAGCGACAGTTCGACTTCGACCCCCGTCAGGTCATTCGAGAAAACCTCGAAGACTACCGGGCGGACCTACTCGACTTACTGCATACCTACTCAAAGGCTGGCGCCGGTAAGGTGGCCGGGGGCTTTGCGTCGTTCGAGGAATGGAACGACCTAGTTCGGGGTTGCGTGCTGTGGTTGATCGCTCAAGGCTTCAAGATGTTCGACGACCCGTTAGTTACGATGCGCCAAGCCCGGGAGGAGGACGGCGAGAAACTGCAGCTCGAGCATATGCTCAAGGCTTGGAAGCAGCGTTTCGGCACGGAGCCGGTATACCTGCGAGATATCGCCACTGGGGTTCTGACCGGAACGCCGGAAGAGCAGGGCCTATGGCTCGACACCTACACGGCGATCTGCACATACCAAGGTCGTTTCGACGCCGGTCGTCTGGTCTACTGGCTGCGCAGGAATAAGTCCCGCAAGTGCGGAGGCCTCATGTTCGAGAACTGCCGCGATAGAGACAAGGTCGCCCGATGGCGGGTGGTCGAGGTTTAGAAAATTACAGGCCCTCTTCGGAGGGCTTTTTATTTTGTGTAATTTTCTATCATTTAAGCACGGCCGATTATAATTTTTATAATTTATAGAGTCTGCGGGTGATGGGGCCATTGGTGCGGGTGATCTGCGGGTGATCCTTTCAGCCATCACCCGCAGCCGCAAAGCCGCGTAGTTAAGGGGTTTTAAGGCCCTTTGCGGGTGATGCGGGTGATACTTTTTAATAATAGTTATAGATTATATTTATAGGGCGTACCGCACCGCCGCACGTGGCCGCCCGTGGCTGGGGAGCGGGGGTAGTGACCCATCACCCGCATCACCCGCATCACCCGCAACCCCCCGTAATCATTGGCCCGAACAGGTGATGGGGGCGTTTTTACCACCCGCAGGCATCACCCCCATCACCCGCACATTTAAAAATTACATAATTTAGCCGGAATGGTCGATAGATCTTAATACTGGTCGGTGTGGATACTCGCGGACGCGCTCGCGCACTACTGGCGACCGGCGTTGCTAGGAATGGTATATTCGGGCCTATCTGACCGACTAAAGGCGCAAGGCAATGGCCGAGTACCCCGACCGCTTCGACGAGCTGACCGCGAAAGAGCAAGAGCTGATCCTGCGCTACGAGGAAACGCTCGACCCCTATAACAGCGCCCTGGCCGCCGGCTACGACCGCAGCACGGCGCGCAAGTGCGTCTACAGCTGGTTCAAGCAGCCGCACCTCAAACCGGCGCTCTACCAAACGGCGATGCATCGCAAGGCGTTGCGGCTGAAAGAGCACCACGTCACAGCCGAAGAGCTCAAGCACCGAACCTGGTTGATCTGCATTGCAGACCCGAACGAGCTTGCACGCATCGAGCAGCGCGCCTGCAGGCACTGCCACGGCGAGGGCTTCAAGTACCAGTGGAAGGAACACGAATTCGAGGCTGCTGTCGCTGCGCACGATGCTGACCCCAAAGCCAAGTGGCCCGACTGGGCTGGCGGGATGGGGTTCGACCAGACCCGCGATCCGCACCCCGACTGCCCGCACTGCATGGGCGAGGGGCACAAGGTCACGATCGTGACGGACACCCGTGACCTGTCTGAAGCCGGCCGAGCCCTGTACAAGGGCTGCAAGGTCGACAAGAACGGCAACATCGAGGTGCAGATGCACGACCAGGAGGCCGCGCGCCGGTTCTACGCACAGCTCGTCGGGGCTATCGTCGATCGCAAGGAGCTGACCGGCAAGAACGGTGCGCCACTGGCGGCCCTGCCGACGTCGATCACGCTGGTGGCCCAGGTTGAGCCCGTAGAGGCCCCCAGCGATGAGTAATGCGGTCGTACGGCTCCCGCCTAAGCTGATCCCGGTATTCGCTCCGGCGCGAGGCTCTGTGACCTACAGGGGTGCCCACGGAGGGCGGGGCAGCGCGAAGAGCTTCAGCTTTGCAAAGATGGCCGCGGTGTGGGGCGTCGTCGAGCCGTTGCGGTTCCTTTGCACCCGGGAGATTCAGGCGTCTATCAAGGATTCGTTTCACGCTGAGCTGAAGGCCGCGATTGCGTCAGAACCGTGGCTCGAAGCGGCGTACGACGTCGGTGTTGACTACCTGCGCTCAAAGATCAACGGCACCGAATTCCTGTTCAAAGGCTTGTACCGCAACCTGACCAGCGTGAAGTCGACCGCGAACATCGACGTGACGATCGTCGAAGAGGCGGAAGACGTTAGCGAAGACGCTTGGGTCGCGCTCGAGGCTACGGTCTTGCGTAAGCCCAAGTCGGAGCTGTGGCCGATCTGGAACCCAAAGATTGAAGGGTCTCCGACAGATATCCGGTTCCGCAGCGTTGAGGCGGCCAACGATCCACGCTATCGCATCGTCGAGCTAAACCATGACGACAACCCGTGGTTCCCTGAAGGCCTGAAACGCCTGATGGAAACCCAGCGCAAGACGTTTGACCCTGGTAAATTCGCCTGGATTTGGAAAGGCGACTATCTCAAGAACGACGAATCCAAGATTTTCGCCGGTCGATGGGAAGAGGGCTTGCGCCAGGTCAACGACGATTGGCACGGGCCGTACCACGGCGTCGACTGGGGCTTCTCGCAAGACCCGACGGCAGGCGTCAGGTGCTGGATTTCCCCCGACGAAACCGAGATTTACATCGACGCCGAGGGCGGTAAGGTCGGGCTCGACCTGGACGATACGGCTAAATTCCTCAAAGGCCGGATACCGGGCATCGAACGGCATGAGGTGATCGCCGATAGCGCCAGGCCCGAGGCCATCAGCCACCTGGCCAAGCGCGTCACGCCGCAAGGCACCGTGAAGGTTGATTGCCTGCCTTGGATCGAGGGTGCGGTGAAGGGCGCCGGGTCAGTCGAGGATGGGATTGAGCACCTGAAGACCTATCGCATAATCGCCCACCCGGCCTGTCCAGAAATCCAGAACGAATTTAAGCGCTACAGCTACAAGGTTGATCGACTGACAGGCGAGGTTCTAACGACGATCGTCGACAAGTATAATCATTTTATCGACGCGCTCAGGTATTCATTAGAAAAAGTTATGAAAGCCAAGAATACGCAGGTTGGGATGCTGTTGAAACGAAGGGGTTGACAGCCTAGTCAAGGCCGAATAGTCTGAAGGCTCTGAGCAATACCCTTCTTGAAGATTGCCGATCAACCGTAGAGGGCACCGCCATGTAAGCCGACTCGGCCCACAAAGCCAACCACCGTGAAGCCCGCTTCGGCGGGTTTTCTTTTATCAGAAGGGGTTGACAGTCGGTTTAAAGGTGGATAGATTGCGGACCTGTAGGCGAATGCGCAGGCTGATGCGCCAAGCGTGAAGGGTGACCGGGTTCCTAGGCCGGGTGACTGGAGCGTTAACAGTGTAAGTCTCACCGGTAGAGCTCCCTCCGAAAAAGGGGTGTTGCGGGTTCAATTCCCGCCCGTTGATCCGGAGTTCAGCACCGGAAGCCTACACAAAATTTCGCGGGTAGCGTAGGTCGCTAGACAGCCTTCCAAGCTGACGATCAGAGTTCGATTCTCTGTATCCGCTCCAAGCAAGCCCAGTTCACGGACCGTTGTCGGCTCGGGTCCGCCAGACTAATAGGCCAGGTTGCGCTGGCGTTGGGCGAGCAACGAGGTGATAGGCAAGACGTGAAAGACCTGTAGCAGGTAAAGCCAACCCCTCGCGTCGCGGGGCCGACGGTTTAATTCCCCGGATATCTGCTAGCCGCCTCACTGAACAACCCGCTTCGGCGGGTTTTCTTTCGCCTATAATTTAATCGCTTGACCGAACGGCTAAAGGCGAATAGCCTAGACGCTCTATAAATTTTCAGGAGTACAGATGCGATGGCAGTTCGATACGTTACGAAATACGGTTTGACTCAGGGCATCTTGAAGGTTGATGGCCGGCTCGGCGGCCTCGGCAGCGATATTTTCATTTACCGCAGCAAGGGTAGCCTTTTTGACCAATACGCCCACGGCGCCGGTCGAGACTTCCATGAAACGCTTGAAGACGCACAGGCTCGCGTCGCCGCCATGGCCTCGAAGCGCGTAGCCAGCGCTAAGAAAACCATCGCGCGGCTTGAAGCTTACGTGCCGAAAGTGGTGGAAGCATGAGCCGACACACGCCGGGCCCTTGGGCCCCTGACTACGCTGAGCATGACTGCCCGCATCAAGATGTTCGGATCAAGGCCGGCAGCCGCGGTATTTGCTGCGTTCCGATGGACGATGCGCCGGTAGAAGATTACAACCGGGAGCAGGGGGCGAACGCCCGGCTTATCGCCGCTGCGCCTGATCTGCTTGAGTCGCTGCAAGAAATGGTTCGTTGGGGGCAGGCGCAAAAGACGGCGGACAATAGCGGGCGGTTCCCGCTTGAACGGGCTCGAGCAGCCATCGCCAAGGCTACCGGAGGCACCGACTAATGCCCCTCTACCTGATCGAAACGACGGACAAGTCGATTCAACTGGTCATCCGTGCGGTCTGTGCGACGTGCGCCAGGTCGGTAGCCGTCCAGGCTGCGCGCGAAGAGGGCACAGCGATATGGCGCGACCCCGATCGGTCGACAGTGCGTGAAATCAAACCAGACGGCCCAGTGCGGGGCGTTGTGCTTAGGAGTGAGACGAAATGACCCGATTGACCAACAATGTGCGCGACCAGATCGTCAGGAACGCGATTGCGAAAACGACTATAGGCGCCGAGACCGAAGCCCTGCAGCAAGCGCGCTATGCCCTCGCCGAAGACTTCCGAATCGCGGCACTGGGCGGGCCGGAAGAGGCCGATAAGATCGAAAAGACCGTAGCCGATATCGAGAAGCGGCTAAAAGCCGTACCGAGTAAACTGGTTAGCTACAGCTTTCCGTTCCGCCGCGACGACGATATGTGGCATATGAACCTGGGCGGCCTGCGCGTTACGTTGCCTTTCTCGGCTGACCCCTCGCACAAGCGCCTTGCACCCTCCGGCGCAACGTTTGCCGGCGATCACCCGCTCGTTCTTCGCTTCCACAACCTGGAGAACCAGTTCAAAGAGCTAGAAAACAAGCGTGACGCCTTGCGCTTGAAAATCCGTGCAGTGCTGAACAGCGTTACGACAGTGAAAAAATTGCTCGACGTGTGGCCCGAGGCTAAAGAGCTGTTGCCGACTCAGCTTGAAGAGGCACGGGTACAACTTCCGGCCGTTCAGACCGCCAGCCTCAACGCTGAACTCGGCTTGCCATCTGAGTCGCTTGACACGCCGCCCCAAGCCGAATAACCTGCACAGGCTACTCAGCTCCACCGCGCAGGTAGCGCCCCTCCCGGCCACACATAGCCTGGACAATGCGCGGAATGTTTAGCAACCCCTGATGTTGGTCCCCAAAGCCCTCAACGCTTAAACGCCGAGAGGGCTTTTTAATGCCTGTTGACAAAGCGTTCAAGGTCGAATAGCCTGCAGTCTGTAAATCAATCAGCGATAGGGGTTACGGGTTATGACCACTCAACCAAAAATCATCGGCCGCTTCGAGCCGGGCGGCAAAGAGGTCGGGCGGCCACGTGCAGGCTTCGAAGTCCTGACGAAAGAGGGTTGGCAAGACCCTCAGTCGGGGCGGCCAGGGTTTAAAGGCGTTTCGCTGCACGAAGACTACCCGATCGAGTATTCGGTAATTTCAGAGTTCTGGCGATGGGCGTCAGTCGAAGATTGGAAGACCGCAGAATGCCGGGCTTGCGGCGAGCTTCTTGAGTTCTGCGCTTGCCCTGACCCAACCGATAAGGAGGATTTGTGATGAGTATCGACAGAAGCAAAGCGTGTGACCAAATGTTCGGAGTGTTGCTGAGCATGCCCGAAGAAGGCAAGACGAACCGTAGCGATATTTGCGAGGCGCTTTACGACGCCGGATACCGCAAATTCGAAATCGTCGACGAGCCTGCAGCGCCTGCGGATGGGGGCTCAGCGTTCGGTGAGTTCAAGAAGTGCGGCGATAACGCCGTACAGGCTGGCGGCTTGACGGTCCGCGACTACTTCGCGGCGGCTGCGCTGCAAGGGGCTTTCGGTAACGACGCAATGCTCAGCCGTTTCGGCAAGGTTGCACAGGCAGAAAACGTTAGCCCTGATGTGCTCGCAGCTACTGCGGCCTATTCGGTTGCAGACGCAATGCTCAAGGAGCGTGCCAAGTGAGCGCGGAACGCAAAACCGGCGGCAGCAATGCCTATTACAGCGCCGATGTAACAGAAACCCTTGATGGCCGGCCAGCATACACCGTGCAGTGCCTGGAAGTGATCGAGACCCTAGGCATGACGTTCGCCGAGGGCGAGGCGTTCAAGGCGATCTGGCGTAGCTGTGCAGCGCGGACCCTCGGTAAGCACAAGGCGGACAACAACGCGTTGTACGACGCTGAGAAAGTCGAGTTCTACGGAAAGCGAATGGTTGCTGCCGCTAAGCTGGTTGTCGAGGAAGAAAAGGGCCCTCGGCCTTTGCCTACCAAGCTTCCAGGCCCTTGGACCGAACACGCTGGTACCGGCGCACCAGTAGAAGGCGGGACTAGGGTAGAGGTTGAGTATCTCAACGGGCAGACCAGTCGATGTGAGGCGCGGTACGCGGCATGGGGCGCAGTGAAACAGTACCGTCTAGCGTGACCGTCACACCGTAAAACCTATAAGCCGAGTGACGGTCACTCGGCTTTTTCATTCCTAGCCTGCCAGGCTTCGCGGCTACGATCCAAGCGAGCTATTAGGCCGGGGCTCAGCGGTTTGCCCTGATCGTCGACCAGGACCTCGGAGGTCGAGCACTTGCAGCTAACAGCCTGCCCGGATTCGGCGAACCAATCGCGTTCAGCCTCGACGGTGTAAAGGTTGCCGTGCCGGGCGGCGTGTGTTGCGCGGGTTGTCGGTGATAGGGCGCTGATGTGCAGTACGCGGACGTTAACGCCCAGGCGCTGTGCTGCGTCGGTCGTTTCGTCCATGCGCGCGGTGCGCAGCGCCTGGTTAATCTCGGTGCGGGCAATTCGTTCGGCGCGGCGCTCTTCGATGCCAGTTTGAAGCGTGATGTTACGAGCAATTTCTTTGGGCCCGATGCCCTGCGCTAGGCCTGCGGTCAGCTGCTGACTAAGGCCCTGCTTGACGTCGGACGATAGGCCTTTCATCAGCTCGAACTCGCGGGCGCTGATCAGCCCGATTCGACGCTGGTAGGGCTCAGAGGTCAGCAGCGACTGGAGCGAAGGCCGCATGAGTTGGTATTCGGTCGATTGAACACCGAGATTGCGCCAGGCCGCGGCGGCGCCTTTCTCGTAGGCCGGAATTACGTACTCGAGCGTCCACCATGAGCGGACGTCGTCAGCACCTAGAAACTGGTCGACCAGGTCGGCCGCCGTATCGAGCGCTCGGGCTAATACGTCGGGCAGCGTGAGGAATTCGTAGCGCTTCACGTTCACCGTGTAACTGGTGAACTGAATGCTATCGAGCACCGCCAGGTATGCGTCACGACACTTTCGGATGCGGCGCTTGAACTCATCGTTTGCCTGCCGGATTTTAGCCGCGGTGCCGTTCGGGTCGTCGTGATTGGTCGGCAGGATCGGCGCGCGAGCCATCAGGCGTTACCTGCCAGTTGATCGGCAGTTGCGGCGCCCGGCGCCGGAATCGGATCGGGCTCAACATCAGGCATGTCGTCTTCGCGGTCTCGATCGCTAGCCGAGTCGTTCTCGTAGCCCGAGGCTTCTCGGATTTCACGGCTCGAGTAGACAGGCAGGTCGCCGCTGCCGGCGTTCTTCTGGTTAACGCCGGCCATTTTGTCGGCGAATTCCAGTTTCTCGGCTTGCGTCGACTCAGCCAGGTCGTCCCACATAACGGTGAACTCCCCGCCCGGCGCCGGAGGGATCAGCTTCACGCGGATCAGATGTTCGATTACCTGTTCAGCGTCGTCGGTCAGCAGGTGCACGCGCCGCCCTTGGCCGTAGCGGTTGAACTGCTTGATGTCCTCAGTGCTGGCGCGTTCACCGGTCTGCATGCCCACGATGACCTTGGCCGGGATGCCGCCGGTAGAAGCCGAAATGGTCTGCAGACTGGTTGCATAGTGGGGCGCAGGGTCAGGCACGGCGCTCACGAGCATTTGAGTAGTTGCGCCCTGGGTGATCATAAGACGATCGCCGCCATTGTTCAGGTCGCGGGCCTGCTCGTTGAACAGCTCTTGCAGCTCGCCGACGCCACTGAGCTTGTACGCCCTGGCGATCTGCTGGAGGTCGACTTCTTTGTCGTAGTTGACGGCCATCTGACGCCCGGCATTCTTCAGATACGACTCGCCGCTGCCCCCCTCGATCTTCTCCAGGTTGACGAACGCGTTGTAGCCAGCGCGCAAGAAGCTACGGCCGGCCCGCCAATCGCCGATGATGATGATCCGGTCAGGGTGAATCTGAATGTTGCGGTTGCCAGTCGTCGAGGTGTCGTCGGAAACCTTTACCGCCGCCTCGTTGAACTGCCAGTAGCGGGGCTCGCCATAGTTCACGTCGTTGACATCGTCGATGATTTCCTGCGGCGTCAACTGGCCTTCCCAAGCAGGGATGAACGCCTTGATCACCGTCTTGGCGCCAACCTTCACAGGCTCGTTCCATTTGCCGCCGTCTGCGATCTGCAGGATCAGACCGGAGAAACGACCGACCATGCGCTGCTGGTCAACGGCCTTAACGGCTTTCCAGAGCTTAGATTTCTTGGCGAACAACCGGACTTCTTTTTCCCAGGGTTTCTCGGCGGTTTTCTCGTCAGTCTCGTCGCCTTGAATCACCCACGGATTAGTCTCAAAGCACTTGTTGTTGACCAGGTTCACGACGCCATAAGCGACCCCCTGGCGGTCGTACAGGTTGTAGAAGTCGTCGAACCCGAGGTTGGCTTTCCAGCCGTATTCTTCCCAGGCGAATTTACGCTTATCGTCCGCGCCCATGCCGCGGCACATTGCAGCGCGGAAGTTCGAATTAATGATTGCCTGCTGGTTCAGCGCAGCGTTGCACGCCATCTGTAGGCGTTGAGGTTCGTTGGCCATGTCGAGGTGCCCGGCGTGTCGTTGAATTGCCGATATGCTAGCATGCGCCATGGGTGCGGCGAATGGCTTAAAAAGCGACACGCGATGAGCAGAATGTCAGCGGCCACCGTTTCGTGTATCTGGAGTCGGGCTCTGAGTGTCCGGACAAGTCGCCCGGTAAGTCGCAGGAGGGATTTAGGTACCGGCATTTTGTTCAGCCGGAGACGCGCCCCGATCCGCAGCAGAAGGCGAACACCAGCCACCCAAACAATCCATTCAGGAGAGTCAAGACCATGTTTAAACGCCTAACCGCTTGGCTCTTCGGCCGGGCAGCCGTAAAACCCCTGGCGCTTCACGTCAACGAAGCTGCAACGTCGCAGCGCGAGCGAATCAACCTCACCTACCGGGTGAACAGCGCCGAAATCCGCCGCGGCGTGGAGGAAGATGGCCGCAAATACACCGTAATCCCCAGCTACACCCTGCCCGATGAAGTGGTCATGAACGGCCTGCTATACACGCATGCGGAAATCGAGGCCAGCTATCACGGCCTGGAAGGAACTCTGGCGCCGCTCGGCCACCCGGTAGTAAATGGCACTTACGTGTCGGCGACGGACGCCAGGGCGATCAACAAACATCACATCGGTGCGTTCAACCGCAACGTTGAACGTCGCGGCGCGCGGATCTACGCCGAAAAATGGCTGGACGAGGAATACGCCGCGAATACCGAAGGCGGCAAGAAACTGCTCGAGGCGCTAGACAAAGGCGAACCAATCCACACCTCTACGGGTATTTTTCTCTACGCCGACCTTACCGCTAATGGCGAAGGCTATCGCGGGACGGCGCGAAATATGGTGATGGACCATGACGCGATCCTCATCGGAGAGACCGGCGCGGCCACCCCTGAACAAGGCGTGGGGCTGATGGTCAATACGGTGCGCGTCGAAGATGCCAAGCCCCTCACGGTGAATGCTGTGCTTTCCGATCTGAGCTACGGCAAAATCAGCAGCTTGCTCGGTGACTCCGCGAACAAGAAGTGGGGCGGCGCCGATAAATACGTGTGGGTCGAAGACTTCGACAGCACAACGGCGATTGTGCACCGCGAGGGCCAGTCGTCGGCGATCAACTACTCGATCAAGGATGGCGCCGTAACCTGGGCCGAAGCCGAAAAACCGGTTGAGCGTAAAACTGAATGGGTTGATCGCCTGCCCATTGTCAATAGAATTTTGCAATCGTTGGGGCTTGGGGTAAACTCGGGGCCTGACACCAAACCATCCGTTGAGGGCAACCCCGAAATGACTCCTGAAGAACTCGCGGCGGCTCTCACCGCCAACAACGCCAAGATGCTCGAAGCCGTCAAAGGTATCGTTGATCCGGTGGCCGCTGCGGTTACCAAGCTGCAGGCCAACCACGACAAACTGGCGCTTGACCTCACCGCCAACGCCCGAGCCGCCGAAGCCGGCAAGCGTGAAGTGGTCGCCAAGGCACTTGGCCAAGTCGTCGCCGACGCGCTGACCGGCAACGCCCTGGACGAAGCCCACGCCAAACTGGTAGGCGCTGCACCACTGGTCAGCGGCTTCCAAGGGAACACCGCCGAAGGCTACAAAGCCACCGACCTGCCGGAGTAATCGAGCATGGCTATCGATATCGGTCCAAAGCGCAAAATCTATCGGGGCGGGGCGGAAGAAAACACCCCTCAAATCCTCGAGCTGCCCGTTGCGGCTGCCGGCATGAAAGCCGGTAACATCGTGACCCGCACCGCCACCACGCTGGTAAACGGCACTGCTGCTACCGCTGCGTTCATCTACATCCTGAACGCGCCGATGCACCAGAACACCCTGACCTACAGCTACGCTGCCAACGAAATGGGCCAGGCCTACATCCCGCGTAGCCGCGACGTGTACCTGGTGCGCGTAGCCGCCGCCCAAACCCTGGCCGCCGATTCGCCGTTGGCCGCCGACGCCGCCGGCCGCGTGCGCTTGGGCGTGCCGGGTACCGATCCGATCATCGGCTATTCGGTGTTCGCCTCGGCAGCCGCTGCGGTCGACACCCTGATCGACATGAGGATCAAATAATGTCGCTGATCATCACCAAAAAGCTGCACGCGAACAGCGACGCCATCCGTACCCAGTACGATCAGCGTGAACAGATGCGCCAGATGGGCTTCCACTGGAACCGCTCGCTCGCAACCAACGCCGGCTTGGCGGTCAACGCGCTGCCCGATCTGTCGGCCCGTGCCTGGCTTGACCTGGACAACCAAGTCGTGCAGCTCATCGGCCAAGAATCGGACGTGATGTTCAACGACATCTACGCGCTGAGCCGTTCGGTTTCCATCGGTAAGCTGGTTGCCGCCTACAAGCGTATCGGCGCGATGGACGTTGGTTCGACCACCCTGTCGGGTCAAGGCACCAAGCTGATGGGGCAGATCGCTACCGACTACGACGGCGTCGTGATCCCTATTCACGAAAAAACCTTCGGCGCCCAATGGCGTGAACTGGAAGGCAAGCGCACCATCGGCGCCGACGATATCGCCGAACACCAGGCCGCGGCCACCCGCGAGGTTATCCGCCTGATGACCGTGAACATGGTCGATGGCAACCCGCTGATCAACTACCAGGGTGCCAACGCCTACGGAATCAAGACCAACCCCAACACCAAGGCGGTTGTTCTGACCCAGGACATGACCAGCACCTCGGCGACCTACGCCCAGTTGCAGGCCCAGTTCGTCGCGTTCCTGCAAGCACTGCGCGGCCCGACCAACCGGATCACCGCTCCGATCACCGTCTATGTTTCGGCGGAAATCGAAGCCAACCTGAACCGTACCGTCGACGCCACCACCATCAGCCGTTCGTTCTTCCGCGCGCTGTCCGAGGATACCCCGGGCCTCGCCGCGATCAAGACCTCGAGCCTGCTGACCGGTAACCAGATGGTCGGCGTCGTGCTGAACCGCGCTTACATCGAGCCGGTGACCGGCATGGCCATCAACACCGTTCCGATTCCACGCCAAGTGCCGTTCGCTGACTACCAGTGGATGACCTGGAGTGCTTCGGGCCTGCTCATCAAATCCGACCAGGCAGGCCGTTCGGGCGTAGCCTATGGGGCATCGGCATGACCAAGACCACCCGCGAGT
The DNA here is from genome assembly GCA_026541955.2 of Simalia boeleni. NCBI lineage: Eukaryota > Metazoa > Chordata > Lepidosauria > Squamata > Pythonidae > Simalia > Simalia boeleni. Next base: position 36,640 of record JANKYG020445877.1, read on the forward strand.
TCGAGCTGCTCGGTCAGCTCGTAGGCCACCCGGTTTACAAGGACGCCAAGCCGGGGGATGTACTGAAGCTGGAAGTCGGCGACGACAACCTGCCAAGCTCTGACCTGCTGCGTTCCCGCGTTCGTCCACTGGGCGAGCGCCTGGAGGCGGATGGCGCCAGCATGACCGACAAGGAAGCGAAGGGCAAAGCAAAGGAAATCATCGACGAGGCTAAAGCCAAGGCCGCCGATATCCTGAAGCAGGCTGAGACCGACGCGACCGCGATCACCGACAAGGCCAACGCTGACGCAGCGGCCCTGCTGGAAGACCTGAAGAAGTAACGACGGTCTGCGGTAAGTGAAACGGCGCCTAGGCGCCGTTTTTCATTTGAGCCGGCCGCAGAGTACATAGTTGAGCAACTGCCGTACCTTCTCGCGGTCTAGGTCAAGAGATACGACCGGTTCAGCTTGGCTCATGATCTCAGCGCAACGCTCACGAACCTTTTCCAGCTCAAGTTTGACCGACGCACGGTTGTACTCGGACCGGGCCAAGGCCGTTGCGGTCTGCGAGTGTTGGTAGTTGGCGAAGTCGTTTCGCGATGGGGCGTTAAGCACGTCGATTGCTCGACAGGCTTCGGCCAGTAGAGCGGATAGAGGTGAAGCCCCGCCAAGCTCTTGTATGCGGCCTGATTCGTTATGCAGCTTGGCGGCCAGGGCTGCGTATTCTTCGATCATTTTAGGCACCTAGTCGATGTAAAAGCAGAAGATCGGGTAGTCAGCGTTGCTGTCGTACGGAGCCATGCCCATCCGATTCAGATACGCGTTCCTTGCCTTAATGCGCAGCACGTTGGAGTGCTTGCGGTACCCGGCGTTAACCGATCGGCATTGATCAATGCTACCGTGGCGAAGACCCGGATCAACGGGATAGGGCACGCCGGCGTTTCGGTAAACGATCATCCCCAAAACCCCATAACGACGACCGCCGCCCAGCCGAGAAAGGCGAGAACCTGGTAGACGCGACGGGCCCGGCGTTCGGCCTTGCGTAGGTCGTCGGAAACGGCGGCGCGGACTCGAGCGGTATGAGTAGCCGCACGTTCAAGCTCCAAGGCCGCCGGGTAGTAAATGTTGTCGGGCACTGCTTGCTCGCCAGGGCAAGGCCATGCGCTTGCCGAAGACGGCTCGATCTTGCCGTAAGGCGCGCCGAGGGCGAGATGCTTGCCAATCACTCGTTCGTTTTTCATCGTCCAGCCCTCAAGTCTGCCAATTTACGGGTCAGGTCCAGGCTCGCGCGCTTGCAGGCGGCGTGCTCGGCGACCGTAGAAACCGGCGGGTGGTACTCGGTAACCGATGCAATCTGACCGCCGTAGTTGTCCGTATAGCGGTCTTTGACCCGCAGGGTTTTGTTCGACCGGCGGGCGTCGCGCAACGCCTTAGCGGCCTTCACGAATCGCATTGCTTCGACGATAGCCTCGTCGAGGGTTTGGTCTTTGATCATGGGTTTTAACCTCAAGAGTAAAGCCGGTAATTTTTAGGCTACCGGCTATAGGTTTTATTGTTCGGCCAGAATTTCGAGAAGGTCTTTAGCCTCTTGAATAAAGGCGGCGGACCAGGCGGCGGACTCGGCGGCGGACTCGGCGGCGGACTCGGCGGACCAGGCGGCGGACCGGGCGGCTTCAAAACTTACCGAGCAAAGAGGTCCTCCAATCTCGGCGTGGTGGCAAGCACGAACCTGAGCAATTACGGCCAAGGTGCCATTAACCGCATAGTCGACGCCTTTTCCGATCAAACCGCGTTGAATTTCTGCGATTCGGTCAAGACGGCGGATAGCCAGAATGTGACGGACGTTTTTGAGCTCGGCACCGGGGCGAATTGCCGACAGAAAACGTTGCGGCCAGGTCATCGCCTCTTCTTTCGGGAGCCCTTCAAAAATCCGGTCTTCGAGATGCGCCAGCCACTCCGGCAAACCGAGTTCTGCCGGATAGCGAGAGTGATCGTAGGCTTCAAGCGTGCAGCCGACTGCGCAACCCTTACCGTTTTCCCACCCGGTGCCTTGAATGAGCGCATCCGCCGCTGCGTGAGCCTCGACACGCTGAAGGTAAAAGTCTTTGATCTCTTGCTTTCCGTGAAATGCTTGCATGGTTTTAGTACCCCTAACTCTCGGTTTCAGTACGCACAGAATATTCGGCTTTAAACGTTCCGTCAACAGGTATTTTCGCATTTCGTCGCCACACCGGATAAACTCAAGCCCATCACCTGGAGCCTGACCGATGCTGACCCTTGAGGATGCCCGAACCTTCCTTGCCTCGCTCGGCATTACGCTGCCGGATGCGTTCTTGCAGCTGCTCGTCGACCAGGTCAATTCGGTTTACCAATGCCTGGTTGACGCGGGCTATTCGACGAGTACGATCGGGCTGATTCAATATTATCTGCTCGCCCTCCTCGGGATCATGCAGCCGAATCGACAAGTCACGTCCGAGCGGGCACCCTCTGGGGCCGCGCGCTCGTATGCGTTCGGCACGCTGAGCGAGGGCTACAAGAAATATCTGTACCTGCTGCAGGGGCTCGACACGTCTGGCTGCACCGCCGCGGTGATTCCTGAAGACCCGAACGCGGCTAACTGCGCATTGTTCATCGGCGTCGCGCCGATCGGTGATTGCTGATGAGCCAGATCGCTGCATGGTCGTACACAAACGTAGCGACGGTCCGCCCTTTCATCGACGAAGACCTCGAGAACGGCGGTATCGTCTACGGCGATGAGTACACAATCGCCTGCACTTGGGCGGCAGAGTCCAAGGAAATGCGCGATGCTACCGGCGCCGAGTTCGTCTCTGCCTACATCATTTGGTCGGAGGATGCTCGGCCGAAACATCGAGACTTGATCCGGCTCAACACCGTAGCCCCGACAGACTGGCAGGAAGTACGCAGCCACATGGAGTGGGACATGAGCCCCTTTGGTGAACTGCCAGACTTTCGGACGGTGACCTGATATGCCTATCCGTGGAGCAGATCAAGTACGCCAGAACATGGCGGCAGTATTCAAGCGCATCAAAGGCCCGATGACCGAGAAAACGCTGACCGAGGTGCTCATTATCGGTGGGGGCTACGCGGACTCGATGACCCCGATCGACCTCGGTACGCTGATCAACAGCCGGTTCCGCGAGATTCGCCAGACGGGCAACAAGTGGGTCGCTCGATACGGCTATGCCGCCCGCTACGCCGCCGCAGTGCACGGACTCAGCGCGAAGCTCAAAGGCCACCCGCGTTCTGATTTCGGAATGACCGGCAACCAATCTAAATTCGGTCCGCAGCAGCCCCGAGCGTTTGGTGGGGGCTCCGGCACTGGTAACTACTGGGACCCGGACGCCGAACCCGAGTGGCTGACTAAAGGCTTCGAGCGTGACGGTCTGGCGGATATCAAGGCGGCAATCAAACGAAACATGGCCCTATGAACAGCCCCCTGCAGTCGTTGATCGACTGGCTCAAAGCCGACCCCAATTGGGCGACGTACAATCTTACGATCGCGCGCGGCATGTGGCGCGACTCCCCGACGAATGCGAACAAGCGAATCGCTCAGGTCATGCTTAACGGCGGCAGGGCCCCAGTCGTAGCGTCCTACAACCTGGCAAGCCTGATCCTGATCGGACCCCAGAAGGGCCAGGCGCAGGCCGGGGAGCTTGAACAAATCGCCGTCAACCTACGCGAACGCCTCTACACCGACTATAAAGCTTGCGACGTGGCGCAAATTCGGCTAGTAGGGGGTATAATCGGCCCGGGCTATACTGCCGAGGACCGACCTTGGGTAGAGCTGAATTTAGAAATCCTTTCATAAGAGGACTGCAAAATGGCAGTTTGTACCAGCGCAAGCATGGTCGGTCGCGATTACGCGATTGAATTTTTCATTGGCTGCGGCGACACGCGGCCAGACCCGGGAGACTATGAGCCCATCGGGGCGTTCACCTCGAAAGAGGTTACGCTCGAGTGGGACCAGGTAGACCCGACTTCGGACGCCTCTGTTGGTAACCTCAAAGAGACCTTAGCCACCTACCTGAACTACTCGATTAGCGGCGACCTGGTTGCCCGGGTGGCCGATGAGGTGGGCAAAATCAACCAGATCAAGCTGGTGAAGCACGTTGCGAACCCGGCCGCTACCGGTGGCCAGCCGTTTGCCTGGATTCGCATGACCGGCCCTGACCTGACCTATGAGTGTTTCATGCTGATCAGCAACGTCTCGCTGTCGGCACCCACCGGTGACGTGGTGACCCGCTCGTTCGAAGCTGCCGCGGCGTACTCGCCGTTCGGCCTGATGATCACTGACACTCCGGTGGTGCCATAATGGCTAACATTCCTGCAGTTACCCCGCTCGCCAACGTTGGCGCTACTGTCGTCTCGCCAGTGACCCTGGCGGCCAGCAACACGTTGACTTTCTCCCCTTCAACCAAGCAGGTACTGTTCGTCCGAAATGCGTCGGCGTCGAGCGTTACGCTGACCTTGGACGGCGCGGACGCCCCGGCTAGCGTAAAGGTCGAGGGTACCGGCGCTACGTTCAACACGGCGACCGGCGCAAGCATCGCCGTAGCGGCGGGTGCGATCGCGGCCATCCCCCTGGCGAACTACCGGGCGTACCTGATCGGCGCCGTGACCCTGGACGTTTCCGCCCCTACCGACGTAACGGCCTGGCTCATCGAGGTCTGATCATGCAAGCGCTCACCGCCATTGGCGAGGTGGGCATAGAAACTGGGGGACGATCGTACTTGCTGCGGCCGTCCCTTTTTTCTATGACCCGAATCGGCTCGCCTTCTGAAATCGTCGAGGCCTTCGTTCTGTTGACCGGGCCGGAGCCAACCCCGATTCATCCGTACGTGCTGCCTGACCTTGTGAAGAACTGGCGCCGTGACCGGTTCCGCATAGCGCTTAACGTGCTACATGCCTGCAGCGATGACGACCTTACACCCCTAATCGGGGGCATGACTGGGCACAACCGGTACTCCCCGGGCGCAATGCCAATTGACGATATCGTGGCAGTGGCCCGTAGCTTGATCGTTCACGGGGTGGTGGGTGCGGCTAAGCCCGATCCGCGCAGGCCGGCGGGCGATTCCGATTACATGACCGAATTCAAGGCGGCAGAGTACGCAGCGACAGCCATCGCTCACCTGGGGGCCTCAGAGCAAGAAGCCTGGCAAATGACCATGACCAGTTTCGCCGCCGCCATGCGCTCGAAGTTCCCACCGAACCCGAAAGACGCGAATGCGCCGAAGCCGCACACCGCGACCGAGTATGACGCTACAATGGCGCGACTCAAAAAGATTAACGCGGCGCGGGCGGCTAAAGCATGAGCGAAAACGTCGGGACTATCTACTACGACATTGACGTCAACACGGCGCCGCTCGAGAAAGGCTCGACGGCGGCTGAGAAGCAACTTCAGCGCACCGAGCAGGCGATGGAGAAGACCGACAAGGCGGCGAGCGGGCTAACCACTCAGCTCACCAAGCTGTCGGCTGCCTTCGCTGCGGTGGTGTCCGCTCAAGCCCTACGCGCGATGGCCGATATGGTGCAGAAGTACGAGGAGTACGCTGACCGTGTAAAAAACGCCACGTCGAGCACTGACGAGTTCGACATGGTGCAAAAGCGCCTGCTGGCCACCGCCAATGGCACGTACCGTTCGCTCGGCGAGGCGCAAGAGCTGTACATCCGTACCGCCGATAGCCTCCGCAGTCTCGGCTACACGACCTCGCAAGCACTGGATGTCACCGACTCCATGTCCTACGCGTTCGTGACCAACGCAGCGTCCGCCGACAAGGCCGGCGCGGCCATAGACGCGCTATCCAAGTCAGTCAACACCGGCAAGGTCGCTGCGGACCAGTGGGAGACGATCACCTCGGCGATCCCGAGCGTTATCGATGATATAGCGGCGTCGAGCGGGAAGACCGCAGCGGAAATCCGAAAACTTGGCGCGGAGGGCAAGCTGACCGCGTTCCAGTTGACTGAGGGGCTTCGCAAATCGCTTGATGAAACGGCTAAGTCCGCCGGTCAGATGTCCAACAACTTGACCGATGCCGGGGTTAGAAGCCGCACCGCTCTTACGCAAGTTCTGGTAGCACTGGAGAGCCAAACTGGCGCCTTGGCGGCGTTCACCAATGGCATCATTACTGCGGCGGACGCGGTGCTTGTCTTCGGCACCGACGCTGAGAAAATGGAGTCTTTCCTGCAGACGGCAACGACCGCAGCTGCTGCTTTGGGCTCAGTGATCGCCGGTCGACTGATTACCAGCCTCGGCGCTTACGCGATCGCGCAGGGGCAAGCGGTGGCCGCGACAGTCGCGAAGGTGAACGCAGCCCGGGCGGCTGCCGCTGCCAACACTGCCCTAGCCGCCACTGAATACGCTGAGGCGAACGCGGCCCTGGCCCAGCAACGTGCGGTTATTGCCTCTGGTGGGTCAATGCTGGGTGCAGCGGCTGACGCTAACGCCCTGGCCGTCGCAGAGGCTCGAGCGGCTGCGGCCACTGAAGCGCTAACCGTCGCTCAAGCTGCGCAGGCGGGCGTTGCGGGCCGCCTGACCGTGGCGATGGGTGGGCTACGCACGGTTATGGGGTTCCTCGGGGGTCCGGCAGGGCTTATTCTACTGGCCGCAACTGCCCTGTTTACTTTCGGGTCGAACGCCGATAGCGCAAAGACAAAGGTCGACGCGCTAAATGGATCCCTCGAAAAGCTGAGCTTCAACCAGTTGTCCCGGGCGTCCAACGAAGTTAAAGACGACATCGCTAGCTTGAACAAAGAGCTATCCGCGGCGCTTAGCGAGTCGAACACCACGACGCGCCGGTTCTACGAGTCGGAAGACCAGTTCAAGTCGCGGCAGCAGAACCAAGCGGCTACGCTGGACGACCTGAACCAGGCACTGGCTCAGCGACGCGCTCGGCTAGAAGAAATCGCCAAGGCACAAGAAAATCTGTCGAAAAAGCCTGCGGCAGCTCCCGTTACTGAGAAAACGCCGATTGCACCGGAAGATCCGGAAGCTGCGAAACGGATTAAGGATCTGAAAGACGAAGAGGCCGCATTAAAGGTGGTTGGCGTTGAACGGGCCAAGTTAAAAGCTTTACAAAAGCTCGGTGACGAGGCATCCCCCGCGCAACGTCTTGAAGCCGAGCGCTTGGCTGCGTCTATTTATAATCTCGAGCAGGCAGAGAAAAAACGCAACGAGGCTAGCAAAAAAGGCGCCTCGGATGCCGAAAAAGCTAGGAAGAAAGCAGCGGCCGAGCAGAAAAAAGGCGTCGAGGAGAACATCGCTGAATTCCAAAAACTCGGCGTTGAACTGGCGGACGTTAGTAAAACGGCACGCCAGCTGGTGATGGACCAAGCCCAGCTGTCCCTGAACAAGTACGCGACGCCTGAACAGGTTCAGACGATCCGCGATATGGCTGGTGCGCTGTACGACGCCAAGAACGCTAAACAGCAACTGGCTGCGGCAGACCCGATCGCTGCTGAGCAAATCGGTTTCCAGGATCAGCTTAAACAGCTTCAGGACCTCAATAACCAAAAGCTGCTGAGCGATCAGCGTTACTTGGAGCTGAAGGGCCAGGCGGAGCGCGAACACGCTCAGCAAATGCGGGTACTGCAGGAGGAGAACTTCAAGGCCGCATCGATGGGCAACGAGTTGCTTTTGAATAGCATCGACGCGCTTGGTCAGTCGGGGGCCCAAGCATTGAGTGGGCTGCTGAGCGGCACCACGAGCCTGCGCGACGCCTTGGGGGGTATTGCGAACACGGTACTCAACGCGGTAATCGGCTCGTTCGTGCAGGCAGGCGTAGAATGGGTTAAGCAGCAGATCATAATGCGCGCCGCTGCGAGCGCTACGACCGCAGCCCAGGTTGCGGGGACCGGTGCGGTTACGGCTGCTCAAACGGCCGCTACCGGCACCATTGCAGCCACGACTACGACGGCCGCTGCAGCCACGGGGACCGCTGTAGCGACGAGTATGGCCCCGGCCGCAGGTCTTTCGTCGATTGCGTCGTTCGGCGGTGCCGCCGTGATCGGCGGTGCGGCGTTACTAGCTACTATGCTCCTAGCAAAGTCCTTTGGCGGCGGCCGAAAGGCGGGTGGGCCGGTAACCCCAGGGGTGATGTACCGCGTAAACGAAGGGGGCGCACCAGAAGTTTTCAACGCCGGCGGACAGCAATATATGATCCCCAACCAGCGCGGGGAAGTGGTGAGTAATCGAGCTGCTTCGGGGGCGGGTGGTGATGGCGAAAGTGCGGCGCCTATCGTAAATGTGAATAATTACTCCGGCCAGACGGCGACGAGTTCGGCACGCTATAGCGAGGCAGACCGCCGATTCATTATCGACGTTATTGTCGGGGACCAAATGTCGGGCGGCCGCACTTCAAAATCTACCAACGCTATCACCGGAACGCGCAGGAGCGGAAGCTAATGTCCACTATCCTAAACACCTTTCGCGCTAGTGGCGGTACGGACGTTCAGATCAGTACCTTAGAATTGGCCTGCTCGGCATGGCCGGAAAAGATCCTGGTGTGTAACGGTTTCGAAAATCAAGTCGTCAGGACCGAAAACGGGGACCTAGTTACCTTCGAAGCGTCCGGTATGGACGTGGCGCTGCCAAAGCGAAGCACTGAAGGTAGTCAGGAGTTGATTTTTGCAATCGATAACGTGAGAGGCAAAGCCCAACCGTTGGTAGACCTGGCCACATCGACAGGGGCTACGGTAACAGCAACGGTGCGGCTCTATCTTGAATCAGATAAGAGCGCACCGGCCGAGCGCCCCCTTCGGTACAAGGTTCTTGCTGCTCGATTCGACGGGCCGACTACCCAGGTTACGTGCGGCTATGCCGACATAGTAAACACTGCTTGGCCTAGGGAACTGTATACGGCAAATTTTGCTCCCGGGTTGAAATACATAGCATGATTGATATCGTTAAATACCTAGGGATGCCCTACTCGGAAGGGGGGCGCTCTCTGGAAGGCGGAGACTGCTGGTATTTGGTACTAGCAGTTAGAAAAGAACTCGGGCTACCGGAGTTGCCAGATTTCGGTAACGTCACTAAAAGCACGCCAGTCGCCATGGGTCGCGAATATAAAAAAGTGAGTTCCGGCCTAGTCCAGACAACCCCGACGATAGGGGCGATCGCCGCAGTTTTAAGAGGCGCGCATTTAGTCCACGTAGGTGTTGTAATAGAGGGGGATCACGGGCTAAGTGTCCTAGATACAAACCCCGGGTGCGGGGTTCAGGTAAGGGCGCTTAGAAGTTTTATAGACTCATATTATAGAGTGATCTTTTATCGTGATTGAAATCTACCCTAACAAACTTGAAGGCCGTCCGATCGAAACCCATACGACAAACCGTCGAATGACCATATGCGAATGGTTAAATAAAACTATGGACGGGGGTTTCTCAGAAGGGGACCGCCTTCCCGTAAGCGTATGGCTAAACGAGGAATTGATAGAAAAAGAGGACTGGGTTAAGAGGTCTTTTAAGCCGAAAGATTGCGTTAAAATTATTCTAGAGCCCCGTGGGATCGATGAAGTATTTGTTCACATGAGCATTTTTAAAGCTGCTTT
>JANKYG020446330.1:0-45313 GCA_026541955.2 Simalia boeleni
GGCCCCGATGTTGGCCCGTATGTTGTCCCGGATGTTGGCCCGTATGTTGGCCCGTATGTTGTCCCCGATGTTGGCCCCGATGTTGGCCCGGATGTTGGCCCGTATGTTGGCCCAGATGTTGGCCCCGATGTTGGCCCCGATGTTGGCCCCGATGTTGTCCCGGATGTTGGCCCAGATGTTGTCCCCGATGTTGGCCCCGATGTTGGCCCGTATGTTGTCCCGGATGTTGGCCCGTATGTTGTCCCCGATGTTGGCCCCGATGTTGTCCCCGATGTTGTCCCAGATGTTGGCCCGGATGTTGTCCCGGATGTTGGCCCAGATGTTGTCCCCGATGTTGGCCCGTATGTTGTCCCCGATGTTGGCCCCGATGTTGTCCCGGATGTTGGCCCAGATGTTGTCCCCGATGTTGTCCCCGATGTTGGCCCCGATGTTGGCCCGTATGTTGTCCCCGATGTTGGCCCGGATGTTGTCCCCGATGTTGGCCTTAAAGAAATTTGCTGCCACCTGAACACCAAAAGGGCTATCCATGAAAATAATCACAGGAGGCTCTTTCTTGCAGTATTTATAAAGCCAATCAATACCTTCTTTTGCTTTTTCTTTATCCGTCCGATTAGTGCAGGATAAAATGTAATTAAGCCAGTATTCACGGTGTGGAATAATAGCCGCTTCCTGTTCTTTTGTTAGTGTTTCAATTTTTGGCATGATTATATTTGTTTTAGATTTTTTGAATTTGCACCTCCGGGCGGGATCGAACCACCTTAGTCCATCTTTCAGAGGCTACCATTATTTTAAGGACTCAGAGAACCTTTATTTTTTGTATTTCACTGAAACCTTTATCAGCTAGTTTTTGTCGCTAGGCGCGTTTCCTTAACGCCTAATGCTATTGTCCCTGGGCCCATACCGAGTTTTAAATCCGTAGATGTACGGCGCTAGATGTAAAGAGGTATTAACCTACAAGCTTGCAGGGGGATTTTTTGCGACCATCGATGTCAAAGAACTTTCTTCCCGACTTTCCGGGCATAGCTCCGCCAGTCGCTCTGTAGCGATAAAAATTTTGGAGATATGTGATGTGGAATTAATTGTTTCGGGGACGGCCCTTATATTTCCCAGTTTTTAACCTGGTAATAAGTTCGTCTACCATCATTTGCTTTTTCACTTTAGGTGTAAGCCTTTTCTTTGCCGGCTCAAACTTATTGGCCAGCACTTCGCAAACGTCTGCCAGTTTTCGGAATGCCAGTGCGCGTTTTGTGTATGCTTCAAACCTGGTCATAATCTAAATTTGTCCAGAGTCCCGTAATTCTTTGATATGCTTTATGGCAGCTCTAAGTGCTTGTGCGGGAATAGAAGTTGCCCAACCTCGGTTAATGCTATCAACAATTGTGTTCCGGGTTATTTTCAGGTTCAGTTTCTTTGCTATTCTAATGATAGAAGCGTACGGCGCTGAATCCTCTGAAATAAACTTTTTTAAGGTCTCAATTTCTTCAGGTGTTAGCTTCAGTCGGGATCTATTACTTAATCTGCTATTTGTTAGGTTTTTGACATTGTTTGACATATCTTTGCCGAAATTGATATTCAATAATTCCTTACTGCTTTCTGATTACCGTGTGATTTATTGAATGTTAGTTATTGACTAATTGTTTAATCTGAATTCAAAGGTATGTCAAGAAATGCCAAAAAGCAAGCAAAAAATTGGCATTTGTTTACATATTTATTGATATAATATATTTACTTATGGCTCCTAATGATTTGGAAGATTTTTATATTTTCCTAAAGTCAAAAAAAATAGTAAAGAGTAAAGGCGAATTTGCTACAAGCGTTGGATTTAGGCCTGAAACATTGTCTAAATTTTTAAAGGAAGGAGAAGGAAGCCGGCCGATATCAGAAGAGTTTGAGAAAATACTCAAAGAAAAGTACAAAATAGAGTGGGAGGAATTTATTAATAAGCGGGAAAGTAAGGACAAGGGTGTAGGCGATAGTTTGGAAGATGTTGTGAGGGGATTGATTGTTAGTTTAGCAAAGTCTGATTCAAAAGATAGCCAAACGAACATAATTCTCGTTGAGGTGCTTCGGGGTATAACTGGGCTATCTCGAGAGATAGTTTCCTTAAAAGAAAATATGCACAATGCGCTTGCCGCTCTATCTCGCATTGAATCAGCGCAAGGGAACATACGTGCATAGGACAAATTTTACAAAACGAGGGTGGCTTCTTCTTACTATTCATTCTTTTTTATTCATTAAGGTTAGCATTAAATATATACCTAAGAATGAATAAGATGGATATTTCACAAACAAAGTTTACCTGTTTAAAGGATATATAAATCTGCTATCTATGAAGAAGTTATTAATTGGGCTAGCAATCGCTGTTGGATCAGTAGTACTGGTCCTGTTCATTGTTGCAATATTGATAGAATTTGGGACCTTGAAAGTTCAATCGCCTGAAAGTTCTAATAAGCTAACTGATAGCATTTCAGTTGAAAAAGTGGATAGGTCAATTATTCATAAGGCTCATCATAATGACAGCGGGATTGGGATGGTAATTTTTGAAAATGGTATTAATTGCGAGTACATTTATATTAATCAAAGTAGTGGAGATACATTAGGCGAGATTGTGAAACTTATTGCTGATCCAGAAAATGGTGGAGACATTTATAAGTACACAATTATAAGTGGTGTAGATTCTGGTGATTTAATATCTGTTGACCGATTTATGAATGTTTTGCACACAATCAATTCGAAAACTAGAACTAAAATAAACAGTTATATTTTAGACTACACAAAGACTGCCAAATGACATTTAGCCTGTATTGTGTCAAACATTAAGTCAAACAAAACTGTAAATTTGTATAAAATGGCGTCGAATGAAAAAGGTATAACCAATTGATTATTAATAAAACTCAAAAATAAAAGTCACGGCAGTCGAATCCCTTCCTCTCTGCAAATAGTTCTAATCGCCTGCGTAGAAAAGGTTTTCGGAATGCCAGTGACTAATGTCAAACGAAAGTTCAAACATTTTTCACTATGTCTACAAAGAAAGGATTAGAAGTCAAATTGTTTCACTACGAATCCGACATGTCCAAAGAGTGGTATGTCGGTTTTCGCATGGAATGTCCCCAAACCGGCAAAAGGAAACCATTCCAGATCAGGCTCGGTATCAATTACGAAAAGAAATTACAGGAACGGTTAAAAGTCGGCAAGAGCGTCAAAGAGCTCGTTGAGTATTGTCTGCATGTCGGTTGGGATCCATTCACCCAGGATCTGGATACATTCAGCCGGCAGCTTCAAACTTCCGAAATGGAAAAGGAGCTTGAAGAGCAGAAGCGACAAGAAGAAGAGAAGAAGAGAAAAGCAGAAGAAGCCGAAAAATTAGGCCTTGTCAAATGCCTGCAACGGGCATATGATAATAGGAAAAGTTCATTCTCCAGGAAGTCAAAGCTGGATATTGCATGCGTTTTAAGATTTGCGGTATCGGCAGCGATTACCCTGGGAATAGATAAAATGTCAATCCACGATGTACGGAAAAGTACCGTGAAGTCAATCCTGGATCAAATGGCCATAGACCGGCAAGCGGAGTATGACCGGAAGGCCCGGCTGGGGAAAAAGCAGCGAACATTCACCGGCAACAGTTACAATAAGTATAAAAGCTATTTGAGCATCCTTTTTACGGATATTTCAGACGATGACCTAACTGAGTATAACCCATGTGCTAAAATCAAGACGCGCCGAAAAATAAAAACAAATATCCACCGGCATGCTACAGCTGAGGAAAAGCAGCTTATCGTTGACACACTGAAATCGAAGGATTACCGGTTTTATAAGTTCCTTTCAACGCTTCATGCTTCCGGTGTCCGTATTGACGAATTAATGAGTTTTCGGATAGGAGATATAGACCACGTTAATAAAGCTTTGAGAATGCACTACAGCAATGCAAAAACGGCTGAATCCCGGATTGTACCATTGCCGATATTTGCCTACAACTATATAGCTGAAATGACCGATGGTTATCCGGATCATTTCTTCATATTCAATACAAACTTTAAACCTGGTTGTTATGTACGTGTTCGCCCTGGTGATCACGCAACCAGGCGCTGGAAAACGATCGTTAAAGATAGTTTAGGCCTAACAGTTACACTCTATTCATTTAAAGGCCTGGGAGGTGAAGATAAGAGAAAGGCCGGGGTATCCAAAGGTGCCGTATCTGCCGGGTATGGTCACAGCTCCCTGAATATGACGGATGTCTACCTACACGGGGAACAGGATAGGATTAATGCAGAGATAAGGGAAAAGAGCCCTGAATTATAGGATATACAACAACGAATGATTAAAAAGGTGTCAAGCAATTGGCATCTTTTTTTGTTATGATAAAAAAAATATTATAGCTTAATGGAAGACGCAATTCAATAGTTCCTCAATAGTTGTCTTATAACCCTAATGAACCATGACAAATACAATTCATTGCATTGCACATAGTAAACAGTGCAACTCTCTCAATCGCACAATGCACATGCGCATGATATGCAGTACTTACCACCACGATCACACCAGCTATTACATGCCATTGGTAATGCTTATACCCACAATTGGCGGTATAAGGAAATCTTATTGAAAATATGAAAATATATAGATTTTTTTTATGGATGGGTCCTCCCTGCGCCTTTTGTCATGCGGCGTTCCAAGTCGCATTTTTCGGCTAGTTATAGGTTTTTTTTAGAGCTTACCACTTACCAGAATGATTTATATATATAGAATTTAACAAATGTCAAAGCAGGAGAAAATTTCGATTAGGGCATATGCTGAATTATGCAGGACATCACATCAAACAGTATCAACAGCTATCAAGAATGGATCAATCGTTGATGGGTATGATAAGAAAGAAAAGAAGATTATTAAATCGGTGGCGGATCTCGAATGGGGTGTGGATTTTATGAAGAAAAAAGCTCCTGAAAAAGCGGAGGATGCCGGGTATGATTTATCTGATCAATACTTTGACCAGGATACCGGCCAGAAGGTTGAATTCAGTGAAAATAGCAGCATGGATCAGCTCATGCGGATTGAATTGTACTACAGGATTAGGGAAAGAAAGCAGAAAGTTGAAAAAGAAGAAGGTATGCTGGTAAGCAAACAAGGGGTATATAACCAGCTTTTCACATTCGGTAAAAATTTGAAAGCCAGCTTCAATGCTTTGCCGGATACGATAATTGATCAGTTGATGGTACTCGATAGAGATAAGGCAAGGATTTTTTTAGCGGAACAGATTCATAACATTTTAGAAGCATTTTCAAGTGATGTCGCAAGTTTTAATTCAGGGGGTGATGGATGGTCTGAAGCCGGAACCGATGATAACGGTAACGGAATGGGCTAATCAACGCAGGATCCTGGACGCGACTTCTTCCGCTGCACCAGGTAAATATTCATCGGCAAAAACGCCCTATCTTGAAGATATAGGCCGCGACCTTTCAATATTATCACCTGTAGAGGTGGTTGACTTTTTAAAGTCTTCCCAGGTTGGCGGATCGGAACTACTGAATAACTTTATTGGATATGTGATTGATATCGCTCCCGGCCCAATGCTTACCGTGCAGCCTACCGTCGATATGGCCGAAAAGTATTCCAAAACGAGAATACAGCCAATGATCAATGCTTCGCCGACACTTAGGAAGAAAGTGCCGGCACCGAAATCCAGGGACGGAAATAATACGATGCTTCAAAAAGAATTCCCTTATGGAGTATTGTATTTGACGGGATCTAATTCACCGAGCTCACTTGCTTCTATGCCGATCCGGTATGTAGGCCTGGATGAAATTGACCGGTATCCGCTGGACCTGAAAGAAGAAGGTAGTCCGATAAAACTGGCAGAGGCCCGGCAAAGAACATTCATGACGAACCGTAAATTGTTTGTTCTTTCCACACCAACAACTGAGGAAGCCAGTATGATGTGGAAGCGTTACCTGGAAACAGACCAGCGCAAATATTATGTTCCATGTCCACATTGCGCCGGCATGCAGCACCTTGTTTTGGAGCAACTGCGTTATGAATGGAATAAAGAAACCGAAACGGCCACAAATGTACATTACGAATGTGAACACTGTCAAGAAGCAATTAAAGAGTACGAAAAGCCAAACATCATCAAATCCGGTGTTGCACGCTGGATTGCAACAGCACCGGAAAAGTCAAACCCTAAACGTGTTGGATATCATATCAACGCATTCTACAGCCCTTTAGGCTGGTACTCCTGGGCTGATATAGCTGTTGAGTATGAAAAGGCAAAGAATGACATCTTATTGATGAAATCATTCTATAATACCGTTTTAGGGTTGCCATCAATATCTGAAGGGGATGTACCTGAATTTGAAGTATTGTACAGTAAACGGGAAACCTATCAGCAAGGAACAGTACAAAACCCTGTAGGCCTGATCACAGCCGGGGTGGATGTGCAAAAAGATCGTATTGAATTAGAAATTGTTGGCTATGCAAAAGGTATGCAATCATATTCAATTGATTACCGTGTTTTGCCTGGCACAACTTCCGGAGCGGATTCTCTTGTATGGAAAGCACTTGCCGAGGTATTGGAAGAAACATTTTTGCGGGAAGATGGCGCCCAGATGAAAATTGAAATGATGTTTGTGGATTCCGGTTACAATACATCTGAAGTATATAAATTTTGCAATCGTTTTCCTAAAACCCGGGTTGTTCCGGTAAAAGGAGACA
The DNA here is from genome assembly GCA_026541955.2 of Simalia boeleni. Taxonomy (NCBI): domain Eukaryota; kingdom Metazoa; phylum Chordata; class Lepidosauria; order Squamata; family Pythonidae; genus Simalia; species Simalia boeleni. Next base: position 6,706 of record JANKYG020446330.1, read on the forward strand.
GGACCGGTAACCAGTCTGTAATGGTGGCGCATCCTAAAGCAACCCGTGTAAATAGCAAAGGACAAACCATCGGAAAAACAAAGGTATGGTCTGTTGCGGTTTCCATGATCAAAACTGAGCTATACGGGTGGTTGAGCAAAAATGTAAACGAGGATGGAACCTTCCCGGATGGCTATTGCCATTTTCCCCAATATGAGCAGCAATACTTCCAGGGATTGGCATCGGAAAAGGTAGTTCTTACAACTAATAAAAAAGGTCAAAAGGTCTATGCCTGGCAAAAGTTTTATGCGCGTAATGAGCCATTGGATTGCCGGGTTTACGCCCGGGCCGCTGCTCACTTTAAAGGTGCTGATCTATGGAAGAATGAAGCCTGGGATAAAAAGGCCGGAGTTACTATAGTCAACAACATCCAGGAAGTGGCAAAACCTAAGCCTAAGAAAAGAAGGAACCGTAATAATACTAAATCTGATTATTGGAGTTAATATGAAAAAAATGCAACATAGTAACATGACTATTTCTGTCGGGGTGTTTGTACCAAAAACGCTGCATGATCTTGCAAAGGATACTATTTGCAGCTATTTCAAAATTACTGATGAAGATTTGTTAAGCACCAAAAGGAAACTTGATTCTGTTCATCGTAGAGCGTTATTATTTACGTTACTCTTTGATGCTGGTTATACTACATCACAAATTGGTGAAATTTATGGATTATCCCGCCAAGTAGTTGCGAATTTGGTAAATAAGATTAAAGATGCCGGAGGGAGATATTTGCACATTATTTGCGATTACAACAATGTCACGGAATTATTCACAACTTTACAGTTAAAGCAAAAAGAATGCCTGAGCCAATTCTCACATATACAATAGAAGATTATACTAATCTGAAAAAAGCTATCGCCCAGGGTGCATCACGGGTAAAGTACGGCGATAAAGAAGTTGAGTATAAATCCCTGGAAGAAATGGAAAGAATTCTTGCCTTAATGGCGAAAGAACTCGGTATCACGAAAAACAGAACCCGCAGAAAAGTAGCATACTTCTGTAAATCCAAATAGCTTATGAATTTTTTTGATAAAATAGTTTCTTATTTAAATCCTGAAGCTGGGCTTAAAAGAATAAAACAGCGCCAAAAGCTTAGGGGCTATGAGGCGGCCGAAAAGAATAAAGGCAATCAAGGCTGGAAGCCGATCGATAGCAAAAATTACGAACGCTCCCAGATCGATACATTAAGAACAAGAGCAAAAGATCTGTTCAAAAATACACCTTATGCTAAGCAAGCCACAAAATCAAACCGGAATAATGCTATTTCAACAGGTATCTTACCGGCAATAAAAGATGGCGCTGTGAAAGTGTTATGGGATAATTGGGCCGAATCAATTGAATGTGACTTTGATGAAAACCTGAATTTCTACGGCTTGCAGGCTCTAGCATTTCAGACTATGCAGCTGCAGGGCGGTGTACTTATATTGAGGATCAGGACCAAAAGCAAGTGTGAAAATTTGCCTCTTGAATTGAAACTGGTTCCGGTTACCTACCTGGATAAAACAAAGGATTCCTACAGCTATACAAATGGCCGTAGAGTGGTAAGCGGTATTGAATATAATGAAGCCGGTAAACTGGCCGGGTTTTGGATTTACGATAACGACCCGGATGATTCTATTGGTACGTTGAAATCTACCTTTTGGGATAAGAAGAATGTAATTCACCTTTACGATATTGAAGAGCCTGGCCAAGTAGTTGGTGTTCCCAATGGTGTACAGTCGTTCCCTGGGCTTAAAGACTTTTCACAGTTTACAGAGGCAGAGATTAGGAAGCAGCTTGTTGCGGCATGTTTCGCTGCTTTCGTTGCCGGGAAAGATCCTGACAATGATGGTGATGATACTGAAGAGGACGAACTTTCAGAAAGGATTGAGCCGGGTGTTATTCAATACATGAACCCTGGCGAGGAAATTACCTTTTCCAACCCTCCCAAAACAGATAATTTTGGCGATTTTTCACGGGTTACTTTGAATTCAATCGCAGCAGGTTTTGGTACAACGTACGAAGCAATGACGGGGGATTTGTCGAATGTAAATTTTAGTTCCGGAAGAATGGGCCGCCTCGAGCTGGCCGGCAATATTCAGCATCTCCAATGGAACATTTTCATCCCTAAATTTTGCAACATAATCTGGAAATGGTTCAAGGAAGCGGCAGAACTCAGTCAGGGGGCCCGAAATATTCCTGAAAGGATAATCTGGACCGCGCCAAAAATGCCAATGGTGGATCCAACCAAAGAAACAAAAGCCATTATAGATCAGATCAGATCGGGGCTAATATCCTGGCAGGAAGGCGTTCGCTTATTGGGCTATTCGCCTGATGAAATTGTAAAAGAAATGATTGAAGCAAAGAAAATATTTGATGATGCCGGATTGATGCCGGAATCTGATCCGCGCTTTGATGCCTCACGGAAAGAAGAACCTACAGATACGGAAGAAAACGAAAATGATTCAAATCAGGATTGATACTAAAAATGACGGGCTTAAATATCTGGCCCGTCAATTGAGCCCAAAAGAGCTGAATAAAGCTTCTGTTCGGACTATCAATGTTGCATTACGTAAAGCAAAGGTTCATTATAAAAGAGAGATTGTTAAGCAATATAATCTGAAGTACGGTGACCTGGAAAATATGGGCACCGATCCGAAAGATACGAGGGGAAGTCTTGTGAGGTCCAACAATGCAACCTATTCAAATGTTGTTGGTACTATTGGCGGCCTGAAACGCCCAATCAGTCTATCCAGGTTTAACCCGATATTCGAGGGTAATCATCAAATCTCCGGGAAGAAGTTATTTGTCAATCCGGAAACAGGCCGGAAGTCTTACCGTAAGCATACAATATCCCACAAATTGAAAGGTGTGACCGTTGAAATCAATCGCGGCCAGAAAAAGCAAATCCCGTATGCTTTTATGAATCCAGACGGCAAGCCCAGCATCTCAAAACTTGTATTTGCCCGCGGTAGCTATAAAGATGGTATCCTGGGTAAAAGTCCAAAGAGAATGCCTATTTCGGTAATCAAAACTACCTCTCCAATGGCCATGTTGGTTAACTCAAAAGTTAAGCAGCAGATCCAGGCCAAAACTCCGGAAGATATGAGAAAGGAATTCAAGCGACAGGCGGAGTTGCTTTTATCAAAGCGCAAATAACATGCAAATTGTTTTCTTTAAATAGAAATGAACTTTGTTCTCAATATGAGCAAAGAAGCATTAACCACGATTCAAACAGGACAATTGCAAGGTCGGGCTTTGTTGGATAAAAACACATTCAATAAAGAGGATAGAACAATTGAAGTTGTTTTTGCCACTGAAACGCCCGTTAAAATGTATAACTGGCGAACGGGTGAATGGTTCTGGGAAATACTGGAAATTTCTGATGCCGCAATAAATTTTGAAAGATTTGGAACCGGTAGGGCGAATGTACTTGATACACACTACTCATACCAATTAAAAAATATAATTGGCGTTGTCCGGAAGGCGTGGATTGATCCATCTACAAAAGAGGCAAGAGCGCTTGTTCAGCTTTCGTCAAGAGAAGACATCGAAGGCATCATCAGAGATATACAGGAAGGCATTACCAGTAATATTTCAGTAGGATATTCAGTACAGGAATATTTGGTTTCAGAAACTGATAGTGATTTGCCAACATATAGAGCCACAAAATGGACACCTGCGGAACTTTCCTTTGTTCCAATCCCGGCAGATCATAACTCTGGTTCCAGAAGTAAAGAAGAAGAAGCAACAATAACCACAACAATTATTAAAAAGTCAAATATCAAAATGGAAGAGCAAAATCCAACACAAGAACGCGGAGCGGATAATCCAAATCCAGCGCCGTCCACTGCACCGATAGCCCCTGCAAATCCTCCGGTTAATGAAGCGGAAATTGCGCGTAAAGCAGTAGAGGCAGAACGCAAAAGACAGACTGATATTGAAGCCCTGTGTTCCAGTGTTGGATTGTCGGACGATTTCACCAGGTCATTGATTAATGAAGGCATTTCTCTCGACACTGCCAGACAAAGAACAATTGACGAGCTTGCAAAAAATCAGCCAAAAGCCCCAACCGTTACCGGGGGTATTGATGAGTTGTCGCAAACTCAAAGATCTATTGAGTTGGGTATTGCATATAGATCAAATCCTGGCGGTGTTGATTTAAAGGGCAATGAAAAAGCCAGACGCTATGCCAACATGCGCTTATTGGATATCGCAAAAGAGCTTTTAAGGGCTAAAGGTGAAAATTACGATATGCTCAGCGAATCAGATATTGTTAAGCGCGCCTACTCTACTACCGATTTCCCGAACCTACTGTCAAATTCGTTTAGATATAACTTCCTGGGCTATTACAATGCTTTACCACAAGATTGGAAATTCTTAGGATCCAGGAAAAGTGCAACGGATTTCCGCCGAAAAGATAACCTGGCCTTAGATGGTGCGGTAACCTTTGAAGAAGTGCCTGAAGGTGGTGAATACAAGTCTTCAGATTTCTTGTATGAGGAAAAACATAGCCTGCAGCTTAAGACATATGGTCGTATGTTCAATATTACCAGACAAGCTATTATCAATGATGAGGTCGGTATTTTCAATGAAATGCCTCGTTTTTTCGCAATTGGTTCTGATGAATTTCAGGCTAAAATGATATGGGATCTTATCATCAAAAATGAAAAGACTTCTGATGGCAAGAATTTGTTCCATGCTGATCATAAAAACCTTATCACACCAGGAACAGCACTCTCAATTGAGAGCCTGGGTGTTGCACGGGCAATGATGGCACGTCAAGTATCTCCGAATGGTGGTCTTGACTTGCGCCTGGTTCCAGGAGTATTAGTTGTTCCTCCTGAATTACAGACTAAAGCGGAACAATTGGCAGCATCCATCATGGCAAACGAGACAGGCAATGTCAATGTATTTGCAGGGAAGATCAGAGTGGTTGTAAGTAATAAGCTGAAATCTGCTACCGAATGGTACTTAATTGCTGAAACGTCTAGCGCGATAATTGATGGTATCGTTTACGCATACCTGAATGGTAGTGAAGGGGTGCAGATGGAATCTGAAATTGATTTCAATACCGGCAATCTTAAGATCAAAGGTTCGCTTGATTTTGATGCAACAGTTTGGAATCCGCACACCTTACTGAAAAACGTAGGGGCCTAATCAAATTTATAAACTTAGTGCCTAATTACGGTTAGGCACTTTTTAAAATACAACAAATGAAAAACTACAGAAGCTCAGGAAATATCATTGATGTGGTATTGCCGGAAACCGCTCTTGCCGGTGTTCCTTATGTTCATGGCCAGTTGGTCGGTATCCCCGTTTCTGATGGAGATGGTGAAAATATCAGAGCCCTGCACTTAACCGGTGTTTATACACTTCCGAAAGGTGCTGCAGCTCTAGGTCCTGGTGTAAAAGCTTATTGGAATTCTACAGATGGAAACATTGTAGGAACTGCATCCGGGAATCAGGCTGTTGGCTATACTGTAGCTGCCGCAACAGCGCAAGATACTACTGTTGATGTTGTCCTGGCTAACGGCGTATAATGAGCATCTTTGAACATCTTAAAAAGACCACTTTAGCAACTGTTTCCAATGTGATGGGTACAGTTGCTAAATGGTATCCGGGCGGTGATCTGAATGCCATTCCAATTGAGGCAAAGGTATTCTTCAACGATTCTACTGATAAAGAGATCCTGGGAGGTGTTAATTATGAGAATAATTTAGCCAGGGTTGAATATTTCAAAACTGAATGGGTCGGGTTAAAGGAAGATGTGAAGAATAAAAGGGGTGGCCACAAAATAGAAATCAACGGGATTATTTATGTGCCTCATAAATATATAGCTCCGGAGAAAACAGCAAAAGACGGCGATATGTACGTATTACTTCTCAATAACCCATTATAATAATGAACTACGAGAACATAGAAGATCAGATTGTTTCTGTATTGTCAAATGATGCTAATATAGCATCAAAGGCAATCTGCGAAGCCCTTCCGGATTCGGTCGGACAGATCAGGGATCCGGACCAAACAAAGTCCTGTATTTGGGTCGCTTTCCTGGAAGAAAATCCGGATGCAAACCAAAGCATAAACGCTGTTTCACAATATTGTACTTCTACAGTATCTGTTGCAATAAAATCTGTGTTAAGGCGTGGCCCTATTGGAATTTATTCTCTATCTGAAGATGTGAAGCGATGTTTGCATGGGTTAAAGCTTCCGGAAAATGATGTTCAACTGATTTTAGGGAAACACTCATTCTCCAGCTACGAAGGTGAAATCTGGGAACATGAAATTCAATTCACCTTTAAATCACTCAGGGCTCAGTTAGCTGCCTATAATGATCATACTGATATTACCAACGGTGAAGAAGTATTTTACAATCCAGCACAAAATCCCATTCAAATAAATGAAGAAATACAAATATGTGGGCATGGATAGAACGTCTGCAGCAAATCAATTGCTGTTCAATGGTTGCGTCTATGATCTCCCAGAAAACGATCCACACGTAAAATCGTTGGTAGCAAAAAAGCTGCTCATTGTTCAAGATTCAAAAACCCCAACTAAAAAATAGAAAATGGCAACTACTACATTTTTGCATGGTACAGAAACCATATTCGTAAAGTCCGCAAGCACCTCAATAACCACTGTAAGAACCGCGGTTATTGGTTTAGTTGGTATTGCACCAAAAGGGGCCGCAAATATACCCATAGTCGTTAATAACGAAGAAGACGCGGCACAGTTCGGCTCACAGGTTCCGGGGTTCTCCATTCCACAGTCATTAGATGCTATCATTAAGCAAGGTGCTGGTGGTATTGTCGTTGTAAACGTTTTTGATGCGACAAAGCATACAGTAGCTGTCACCGGAGAAACTAAGACGGTCACAGCTGGAAGATTAAAACTTGCCTATGCTCCGATTGGCGCCGTAACTATTACCGATTCCAATGATGCGGCAGTGACTTATGTAAGGGATACAGATTACACAATTGATGACTACGGTAATTTCCAGGTCATATCATCTGCGATCGCCAACAATATTGTGCTTAAATTCGGGTATAAAAGGTTGAATGAAAGCCTTGTGCTTCCTGCTGATATCATTGGCACCATTGATCCGGCAACCGATCTGAGAACCGGAACAAAGTGTTTTGAGCTTTGCTATAATCTTTTTGGATATAATCCGAAGATCTTTATTGCGCCGACATTCTCCCAGCTCAATGCTATTTCTACGGAGTTGATTGTTCTGGCTGATAAATATCGTGGGTTCACTTACATTGATGCTCCTGCCGGTACTACAAAGGCAAATGCAATTGCCGGGCGTGGTCCGTTAGGGACAATCAATTTTAATACCTCAAATGAGCGGACCGAGTTGCTTTATCCGCACCTGGTTAAATACGATCTTGCATCAGATTCTAATATGAATTTTCCCTATTCAGCCTACATGGCCGGCGTTCGTGCTGCCACTGATAACTCGGATGGATATTGGACCAGTTCGTCCAACCGGGAAATCAAAGGTATTGTAGGATCGGAAGTCATGCTTTCAGCAGCAGTAAACGATCCAGATAGTGACACTAACCAGCTGAACGCTGCCGGGATTACTACCGTTTTCAATACTTTCGGAACCGGTTTCCGCACCTGGGGAAACCGAAATTCAAGTTTCCCAACATCGACAGGAATTCGCAGCTTTTCAACTACTCGTAGGGTTTCTGATATCGTTGCAGAATCAATAGAATTGGCAAGCTTAGCCAACATAGATGCCCCGATCACTACCGCATGGATTGATACAGTTGTAGAAAGTGTGAATAGCTTTCTCCGGGAATTGATCCGGCGTGGCGCAATTCTTGATGGTAAATGTTGGTTTGACAAAACACAAAACCCGGCTTCCCAACTACAACAAGGTAATGTCAGGTTTGATTATGATTTGTGCCCTCCTGTACCTGCAGAAAGGACCGGGTTTTACCAAAATATCAATATCGATTACTTGTCCAAATTAAAACAATAACATGGCAGACAATATAAAAATACACCGCCTTACTAATGCTAATTTCTTTGTCGATGGTGCGAGTATGCTTGGCCGGGCAGAATCATTTAACAGCCCAACAGTGACATTCAAACAATCAGAGCATAAAGCCCTGGGATTGATGGGAACCATTGAATATATTTCCGGCATTGACAAAATGGAAGGTAATATCAAATGGAATTCATTTTATCCTGAAGTTATGCGAAAGGTTGCAAATCCTTTCAAAGCTATCCGGGTACAGGTCCGCGGCAACGTTGAAGAGTATTCCGGCGGTTCAAAGGTTAGGGATATGCCGGCTGTTATCTTCATGACCATCACTCCAAAGAACTTCCCGACCGGCAATTTTGTTCAGCACGATAATGTCGAAATTGAATCTTCATATGGCTGCACATACCTCAAAGTAGTGATTGACGGTGTGGAGATTACGGAAATAGATGTTGAAGCCAACATCTTCAAAGTAGATGGAATAGATCTACTGCTGCAATACAAACAAAATTTAGGTTTAGCATAGCCGAATTCTTTTCAGTATTCATAGGTATGTTTTGAGTTCCACTCCCTGTCTCTACAGGGAGTGTTTTGTTATACGCAAACAACATGCAAATTAAAATAGCATGTGATAACTCAACTTTGTATAAACATAAATTACAGATCATGTCTACTGAAAATCAAAATTTAGAACAAAGCCAGGATACACCTGAAGCTCCAACAGTGTCTAATTCTTATCCATCCAATCCTGATGAACACGGTTTTTATTACGAATCCGAAGATGAACAAGAAGATGAAATTCTTACCAAAGTCTATGAGAATGGATCAAAAGTTAAGAAACTTATACTTACAAATGGCAAGACGGCTACTGTTAGGATGCTGAAAGGACGTGATATGGTCAAAACAAAGTCAATGCTACCAAATTATAAAGGTACAGAAATAGAATTTGAGACTGTAAATCTTTCGCTCGCGGTTAAAATTGAAGAAAAAACAATGACGCCGGAATACTTTATGGATGATCTTTTGCAAACTGATTATGCTAAATTATTAGCTTGCTACGGGATGCTAAATTTTCAATTGGGGAGGAGCACATCTCATGGGTAGCACATTTCTACTCTCAATCTCCCCTAGTAATTGAAGATTGGTATTCGTATGATATCGGTAGATATTCAGATTCTGCATTTACTCTCCACAATCAAATTAACTCCCCAGAAGAAAATATAAACGATGGTCAGTAATTCAGCATTAGCAATTGCATTACTACTGACGGCAAACACCAGTTTGGCGTCAGCGGCTATAAATCGTTTTACCAATAATTCCAGAAAGCAGCTTGAAAGTTTAAAATCGGCTGCAACCTGGGATGCTATGGGGAGTAAAAATATAAGGCAAGGTGTGGCGATGGCGGCTCCTATTGTTTTAGCAACTGCAGCAGCTGCTAAGCTTGAAAGCAAAATAGCAGATGTTGCCAAAGTTGTTGATGTTGAAATTGGTACTGCTGCCTTCAATAAGCTGACCAATTCAGCAATGGAAGCCGGTAAATACCTAGGCAATATGCCTGGTGAAGTAGCAGAGCTTATGGCAGAGCTAGCGGCGGGCGGCGTTGCAGCTGCACAGCTTGACAAAATGGCTGTTAAGGTTGGTAAAATAGGTGTTGCATTTGATGTTACTGCAGGTGAAGCGGGTAAGGCATGGATGACTATACAGAACGCCATGAATTCAACAGACGATCAAACAGCTGCTGTAATGGATGCAATGAATGCAACTACCAATAAATTTGGGGGTAAGGCTAAAGATCTAATGCAGTTTATGGCCGAAGGCGGGGCGTCTGTAGCTCAGACTTTAAAAATTTCCGGTGTTGCAATGCAGGCGTTTGGCAATGCCTTCCAAATATCCGGGGTTTCGGCGTCAGAATCTGCAACTACTATGGAGCGCTGGCAAAAGGCCGTTCTTAAAAATGCGGATGCTGCAAAAATTTTCAATAAAGCGGGTGGTGGTGCAAAAGGTATGGTTGCCATACTTGAAGCTGCACAGGCAAGCGGAAATGCTACAAAATGGCTGATGGATCGGGATTTTGGAGAATATTCTTCAAAAATTGCTCAGTTAGCAAATAACATGAATGGGATAAAGGGCGTTAAATCTCAGTTAGCTTTCCTGAATAATTCATCTAATGTAAAAGGTAGTGCCGATAGGGAGTACACTAATAGATCTAAGACAACTGAACATAGTTTCAACCAGGTAAAAGTCGGGGCGTTCAATAATGCTATAAGATTAGGACAATCACTTTTACCACTCGCAAATCAATTGATGGTTGCGATCACTCCCATAATTGAAAAAATATCTAAGTGGATTCAGCAAAACCCTAAGCTGGCCGGCTCTATGATGAAGGTCGCATTAGGGTTTGCAGCAGGCAAGATGGCCCTGGGCGGATTGCAGAAAGGTATCGCTGGTGCTATAACTTTATTCGGAAAGATTAAAGATGGAGCAAAGATCTTTAAGGGAATATATGACGGTGCAAAAAAGTTCTTTTTAATATTTAAGCTGGCCGGTCAGATTAATAAATTTGCAACAGGATTGAGTATGATAGGTAGAGTGATGAGTGTGCTTAAGTACGCTTTCATGACTACTCCCATAGGTTGGATTATTACAGGTATTGCAGTAGGCGCCTTTCTAATTATAAAAAACTGGGGAAAAATAAAACCTTTCTTTGTTAATCTGTTCAATAGCGTTTGGACCACAATAAAAGGGGTATTAAAAATCATTGCGGCCCTATTCATAAACTTTACTCCGGTAGGCCTTATTTATAAGCATTGGGATAAGATAAAAGCCTGGTTTGGAAAGTTATGGGAAGGTGTGAAAAAAGTTACCAAAGTGGCATGGGAGGGCATCAAAACCCTGTTCCTGAACTTTACTCCTGTTGGGCTAGTAATCAAACACTGGGATAAAATTAAGGAAACCTTCAGTAAGCTATGGGAAGGAGTAAAAGATGTATTTAACTCTTTTGTCGATTGGGTTAAAAATTCCTGGTTCGGTAAGTTTTTTGGTGCAATAAGTAAAGCAGTCGATAAAGTTCGATCAGTTATTAAAGGAGCCGGGAATAGTAGTTTAGAGGAGACAGTAAACAAGGTAGGTAACGCGGCAAATGCTGCCGGTGTTCCATCGTTTGCTACTCCTAGCCCGACCGCCGCCCTGAAGCCGGCATCACGCTCCAGCAATTCTATGATTTTCAGCCCGGTTATTAACTTGTCCGGAACCGCTACCGAGCAAGACGCTCAAATGATCGCCAGTGTAACACAGTCGCAGTTTGAGCAATTGATGAAAAAGTATCAGCACAATAAGGACCGTAAAATGATTTCGTAATGTTTTTTCAATTAGGGGATAGAAAGTTTGAGGGCTTATTTGCGCCCGGCAGCTGGTCAACGACCGGCAATGAAGCGCAATATGCAGAACATCAGCTGATAAATGGAAAAGCACGTTTGCATAAAACCGGGGACGGCTTAGAGCGTGTTAGTTTAACCTTAAGGCTCCGCGCGGAATATTGCAATCCAACCAATGAATTAAAGCAGCTCGAAGCCTGGCAATCTGCCGGTACAATTCTACCGTTGATTTTAGGAAATGGTCAATACATTAAAGATTACGTCATCCAGTCGCTACCGCGGAACAATCTTATGTTCTTGGCTGATGGAACCCTGGTAGACACTGATCTCACAATTACACTGATTGAATACATATCTTATTCAAAAGAGGAACAGCAGGCATTAGATGCCAGAAAAAAGGCTTTTGCGGTTGGTGAAAAAGAAACGGTTGAAACATTGCCACCGCAACCAAAAACGCCGGAAGCTGATGCCCACGAAAGCATAATGAACAGTATAACTGAAATGAACGCTATCCAGAATGCCGGTGATCAGTCTTTTTCTGTTTCCAACGCTGAAGCTATTTACCGAAAAATGAAACAGGGAGTTGACAAGGCTTCAACCAAATTGGCAATGGCCCGTCAAAAGGTCCTGGATGCTCAAAACACTATCCAGGGCGCGGTAAATATCATCAATTCTACTACACAGGCAATTCAGACGGTTCAGGCAATTGGAAACTACTTAAATCCACCGGTAAATCTGACAAATTTACGAGATGCTTTAGCGGATTTACGGACCGCTAATAACCAGGTTGGATATAGTAGCTTATCATTTACACAAAGTGTTTTATTAAGGAGGTTTTAATGTCAGTAATTCAATACATGGTTCAGGAGGGGGAGCGCTGGGATACGATCAGCATGAAAGCGTATGGAACACCATTCAAAGCAAAAGACCTGCAGAATCAAAATCCTAATGTTCCATTAACCGACCGGATCAGGGGCGGGACCAGACTTCAAATTGAGATACTGCCGGAAACAACTCTTTCAATCAATAAAAATCTATTGCCGCCGTGGAAGCGTTAAGGCCATATGTGCAGGTGACCATGAATGGCGTGGATGTCAGCCAGGACTTAAGTGCTTCGCTGATGGATATTTCTTATACTGACAATATGAGTGAGGCCGATACAATTGATATTACCCTGGAAGATAAAGACCTGAAATGGCAAAATGAATGGTATCCTGCAAAAGGAACCAAGCTCACGTGCCGTATTGGATATTTAAATAGTGAATACCTCGATTGCGGCACCTTTGAAGTGGATGAAGTATCTGTTTCCAACCCCGACATTGTCACTATCAGGGCGATAGCAGCCGGTTTTATTAAAGGGAAGCTTAGGACGGACAAATCACATACACACGAATTTAAAACGCTTGCAGAAATAGTAAAGACCATTGCGGCAAACGCTGGCCTTACAGTGAAGGGAAATATAGGCAATATCCGTATCGATCGGAGCGTTCAGAATGCCAAACGAGATATGAGGTATTTGCGCCGCCTTGCGAATACATACGGGTATGCTTTCAATATTAGAGGAACAGAACTTAATTTCTACAAACAGACTGAACTCGAAAAATCGAGCCCTGTAATAAGTCTTGATAAAACCGATCTTGAAACCTATAGTATAAGTGATAAGAGCACTAAGATCTATGCTGCTGCAGAAGTACGTTTTCACAATCCCCTTACCGGCAAATTAATTCAGCATATCGAAAAGGATCCTGAAATTGAAAACACTGATGATGTCCTTGTGATCAATGAAAAGTGTGACAATTTGGATCAGGCCCGGGAAATGGCCACAGCAGCTTTGTCGAAAGCAAACAAGTTACAACAGTCCGGAAGTATTTCTACCGTAGGGAATCCTTACCTGGTAGCAGGAAACGTTTTCGAGCAAACTGGATTGGGATTGTTTTCCGGAAACTATATCATTCAATCATCAAGCCACACAGTTAGTATAAGTTCAGGATGGACAGTAGATCTTGATATCTATAAGGTTGGATTTGTGTCTGAAGATAAATTGAAGCCCAAAACTAAAAAGAAGAAGAAGAAAGAATCAGAAACCTATTCCGGGTCAATGGCCAGTGGGGATAAAGAACTTTTTAATTATCAATAGATGTTGAAGTTTGGATACATAACAGAAGTGGATGCCCAAAAAGGTATGGTCAGGGTTAAGTTCCTGGAAGAAGATATTGTTTCAAATCCTTTACAGGTTCTTGTTCCGGGATCCAAAGATGATAAATATTCCTTTCCATTTTCTATCAATGAACAGGTCGCATGTGCAATGGATGATAACCTGGAATTTGGCGTTGTTATGGGTGCCGTTTATAGTGATAGCGACACACCTCCAGGATCTGCCAGTATTAATTCAATAGATATAGTTATTGGTGCAAATAAGGTGCAAATTAAAATTGATAAAGAAGCTGGAAATTTGACTCTACAAGTATCCGGCGATGTAAACATCAAGTGTAATAAAGCGACAATTGAGGCAACAGACACGAATATTGATGGTGATTTAAATGTTACAGGTATGATCAAAGCGACCGGTGAAATTATGAGTTCAGTCGATGTGAAAGGTGGCTCGATATCTTTAATTCAGCATATGCATACTTCAGGCGGTTCGGGAAGCCCGACCAGCCCACCATTGCCGTAAAGCTCAAAAAATGGAAAACAAACGCTATCAGATGTCATTATATAATTTCGGTACAGCAGTATCCGGGATTGATGACATTCGGCAGTGTATTGATGTTTTACTGAATACACCTACAGGATCAGTTCCTTTTATGCCGTTATACGGCTGCGATATTCTTTCTGATATTGACAAGCCAATTAATCAGGTAATCCCGGCCACAAAAAAGAAAATAATTGATGCAATAAGCATATTTGAGCCCCGCGTAACACTGCAGGAAATAAAGCACGAGTTAACAGAAAACGGGGTTAATTATTTTATGTATATGCTGTTGCCTGATGGCAGCCCTTTTAACTATACACACCAACCGGCAGCGGCAACAGAACAGATAGCCAGGTTATTCACCTTGTTGGCAAAGCTTACCGGTGGACTTCGTTATTATGTGAGCCTTACAATCGATGGTATTGAATATAGTTCAAATCCATTTGGATATTTATCCGTGCAGGAGCTGTGGGATTGGATACAATCAAATTGGATAAATATTGGTGATTGGAAATTACTGCCAACCCGTAGCGAAGTGCTTTTATATGTACTTGCTAAGACAGCAAGCTTTAAAATCACAACTCTTTATGGTGCTCATGCCTTATTCCCGGTTCTTGCTTCAGATGAATTCTACCTGGTAAGGTATAACAATTTGTTTGCTCCGGATGGTATAAGCAACAAAAATGCGATGGTCGACTGGCTTAATCAAAACTGGCAACAATATGGCAAGTGGGAAACAGACGGCACTTATTTAATATTTCATGCTTCAGAATCAAATGGAAATGCCATCCATGATCTTGAGGTAATTGCAGTTGCTCCGGGAGATTTTGACGGGTCATTTGATAACAGTTATAGTATTTAAAGAAAATGAGCGATACAGTAGTTTTTATAGAGAACAATCCGCAGGAGATTATTGACCAGATGACGCAACAATATGAAGCGTTATCTGGCAATTCATTGCAGCCTGGGCATCTTGAAAATCTGCTGATTCATGCTTTCGCATATAGGGAATCACTTATCAGGGAGCAGGCAAATGAAGCTGCTGTGCTTAATCTGTTGAGATTTTCTAAAGCCCCCTACATTGATTTCATTGGAGAGCGTGTTGGGGTGCAGCGACTAGCATCATCCGCTGCAACTGTGAATTTGAAACTAACTTTCACTACTGGTCACGGGGATTTGATCATACCTGCTGGCATTAGAATTCAGCCGGTTTCCGGTACTGTTGTCTTTACAACAGATGATGAACTGCTGATAGATGCTGCTGTTGATGAAGTGATTGTTTCCGCAACATGTACAACAATAGGAGAAATAGGGAATGGATTTGCGGTTAATGAGATTGTTGTTATACTGGATCCACAACCTTACCTATTCTCAGCGCAAAATATTGAAGTGAGTGCCGGCGGTGCAGACCAGGAGGATGATGAAAGCTTAAGGGAGCGTATACGGTTAGCTCCATCAACATTTTCCACCGCTGGCCCGGATGATGCTTATGTTTATTTTGCCAAAACTGCAAATCCGGGGATTGGGGATGTAAAGGTTACTTCCTTGCAGCCTGGGGATGTTAATATCTACCCTTTGATGAAAGATGGTAGTATTCCTAACCAAACGGTTTTAGACCAAGTTTATGATGCCTGCAATGCAAAGAAACGGCGTCCTATTAATGACACTGTTATTGTTACTGCTCCTACTGAGATCAACTACACAATTGATGTGGAATTAACACTGATCACCGGCCAGGTCGCAAGTGAGGCAATTACGCAGGTTATTGCAGCCCTTCAAGCATATTCAGATCAAAGAAATTCAGCCCTGGGCCTAGACATTGTAAGGAGCAAAATCACAGGCCTGGCAAAAATTGACGGAATTGTCTATGATGTAAATGTAATTGCGCCGGCTGCAAATGTCCAGGTTGATTTTTCAGAAGTGGCGAAGTGTACCGGTATTAATGTTTCAGTAGGAGGGTACAGCGATGAATAATATTCTACCTGGATCATTACAAAAGCCACATCTTGTCGCTTTTGATCTGTTAGCAAAGCAAAGGCTTGACGATATCCAGCTTGACAAGCTTTTTATATACCTGGTGGATACAGTTTCTGAAGATAAACTTTATTGGCTTGCCTGGGAATATAATGTTTTGGGTTATAAAGGATGGAAGCTGGCTGATACTTTAGAAAAGAAAAGGGAACTTATAAAAAGAGCCATTGAGCTGCAGCGCCACAAAGGCACTATTTGGGCGGTGGAGGAAGCTCTCAGGTCTGTTGGGTTCCCAGACGCTACAATAACAGAACACTTTGGACATTGGGCACGATTTAAAGTAAACCTGAATGCCGGTACAAATGTTGTTACCCCGGAAACGCTGGATGAAGTTGCAGCAATGATCAGGGAATATAAAAATACCAGGTCTCACTTTGCAGGTATTGAAATTGAAATTACCCTGGCCGATGTGGTAAATGTATCTGACGATTCTTTTGAGGATACGGCAGATGAACTTACAGATGCTTTGACGATTGGTGGTGATTTCAGATATAACGGGCTGCATAATTATGATGGGAGCATGAACTATAGCAATGACAATGATTTATTGGAATTAACAATTACAAACTTACCATAATGAATAAGGAAGTTGGAGTAAAAGAGGGTATGATTATATCCGGGGAAGTTGAACTGAATATTATCTGTTCACAAACAGGTAAGGTTTTAAACCATTTTACAGAAAAGAATTTGATTGTCAATCTGGGTAAGAAAACAATATCCCGGTTGATTGGTGGAGCCGGCCAGGCTGTCAATAAAATTTCCGTAGGCGAAGGCACTACACCTGCAGCGGTGACCGATACAAGTCTTGTAAACGCATTCAACAAGAATGTAGATGCAGTTAACTATCCGGCGGATGATAAAGTCCGCTTTTCCTTCAGTTTGGATGCTGGGGAAGCAAATGGGTTGACTATAACTGAATTGGGCCTTTTGAATAATAGTAACGAACTGTTTTCCCGAAAGGTTCGCGCTGCGATAGTGAAAACATCAGCCATATTAATAACCGGTTTTTGGACCATTACTATAAACTAACATGGGTGTTATAAACGAACAAAGCAATTTTCCTGAAGAGGTTTATCAGATTGATCTTACTGATGTTGTTATGGGTGGCGATCCGGATACTGGAGGAACCTCTAATAAACAAGCTAAGCAATTGGCTGATAGGACACGATACCTCCGGAATATGATTCAATCCTATGAAGGTTTTGAATTAGCGATTATATCAGTTGGCAATATTAGCGTCTCTTATACTGCTTTAAAGAATAAGCTACTTTTCGCAAACGTCAGTATACCTGGTAGGACCTTAAGTATTAATGTCGATAGTATGCCGGTTGGCGCTTGTCAATCAGTCATGGTTTATGCTTCTGATGGCTCAAATGTCAACCCGGTTAAGATTCAAATTATCGGTAGTGTCGCTCAAAAGTTATTAGCTGCCGGAAAGTCATCTTCTTCTGATTATGTGTGGTTGCACCCAGGGGAGAAAATAGAATTTGTAAGACTTTCAAATCTTGAATGCCAGATTATTGATACAAATGCGGAGCTTAAATCTGTTGGCGATGTAGTCAACAAGGTATGTGATTTAGGAATTGGATATTTACCGGCCCAAGGGCAATTGGTATCGCGGTTCCTTTATCCGAGGCTATTTGAAGCCATTTTAAGTGTTGCAGTTAGTGATACTACATGGGCATCTAACATAAGGCATACCGGTAAATTCAGCTTAGGTAATGGCACTACAACTTTTAGAATGCCGGATCTCCGCGGTGTTTTTCTTCGTGGCCAGGATAACGGGCGCGCATTGGATACCAGCCGTACCGGTTCAAACAATATTGAAGGATTATATGTTCCCGATTCCCTAACCTCTCATAGCCATAAAATAGGGGTTGGATCTTTTTATGTTAATGCTTTAGATCCGGCAACTGTTAACGAGTTAATAGCTGTAAGGTCGCTAGTTCTTCAGGCAAATCCCGCAAACAGTCGTGTTACCTGGAATCAGGAAGATTCAGGAAGTAATTCAGGAAATGAAACCGCTCCAAAATCAGTTGGTTACACAACCTATATAAAATATTAGTATGAACGAACAGGAATTAATAAGCTCCATTAACCAGAGACTTCCAGACAATCAAAACCGGCGCATTAAAGCGAAGGATACGCGTGATGTCATAGGTGATTTTTTGACCTATTCAAAGGAAACATTTTCAACTAAAGAAGAACTGGCTGAATATGGCAGCAGCGCTATAGTGGGTATCTATGATGGCTCTAAACTTCCTACGGATTATGCCTTGTTTGATGTTAATAAGGTTAACCGGTTTATTGTAAAAACAGAAGGGATAGCGCCGTTTACTTCACCGGCTGAATGGGGCAGCTTATCGGTGAGCGATGACGATATTGAAAACAATGAAGTTTTCTTCATATTTGAAACAAATGACACCTGGGTAAAGTATGTAAAACGCGTAAAAGGAATTGATGGTTTAGACGGCGCAAATGGCACCTCCGAAATACCTTTTTATAATCCGGCGGATGCTCCTTTTGTTTCTCAGGCTCTTGTTCGTATCGGAACTATAGTGTGGGGGGTAAAAGAAGGTGTAGCTTCTACGTCAGAAGAACCTGGAGAATCAGCTGCTGACTGGGAAAAAGTACAGCCTTTTGAAGTAGATAGTTTAAAATCTCTTTATGGAACCACTGACTTCGATCTGTCGCCATACATTGATGGCTCCGGGAAATATCTTAATACAAGTTATAACGAAACTATTAGCGCAGGATATACCTGGGGAACAATACCAACAGAAGCCCTATACCTGGTTGAGAGTATTACAGTAAAGAAACTGGCAACGCTGCCTAATGATTTGCTTATCCTGGCTTTCAATAATGGCACGCTTACTCAGCTACTTTCCGGCAATAGCTTTACAGAAGTAACGATTAATATTGATCAGGCATCTTTAAATTATTTGTTCTCCTTTAACCCGGACTTGTTAGGATTTACTTACAATGTAAGGGCTGAAGCAGTAGATGTTAAGCAGATGATCACCCAAGTTTCAGACGAAACAAAAGGTGTGAAAAATGAACTTATTATTAAGACCGGAGGGGAATCTATTATTTATCCTGAAGATTTCGGAGCTGAAGTATTAGATCCAACAAATCCGGATGCCGGCAAAGATTGTACAGCAGCGTTTAACGCATTGTTCGCGCGAATAGAACAAAGCCCTGCTTCATCCTGGCGGATTGTTTTTGGTGGTATTTATCGAATAGGAGGGGCGCCAACATATCACGGGGATAGCCAGCTGAATGTAAACTTTCATCCGACATCACAATTTAAATTTAAAACGATTGTATTCGAGGGCAAATCATTGCCGTCTTATACAGATCGCGGAAACAATACTGTTATGAATCCTGTACTGGGTGCCGGTTTTTATAGCTCTTATGTTCACACAGGGACAGATAAGAAAAGTATTTTAGCCTTTGCTGCGGGGGATAATTTCGGACTTAATGTAACACACCTGTATTTCGATAAGATTTCCTTCTACACAAAAGGGGTGGATGGTGCAAATGTCGGAATTGTAAACAATATGAGCGCTCTGGATACTTCTAACTTAAGCTCAATGGGATTTAGCGAGTTGTTTATAGCTAATAGCGGAGTGGGGATGAATATGCCGGAACCTAATATAAACTCTATGGGAATTTATTTGCCGCAAAAACAAAACATGGCAAGTATTTATGGCAATAGTCTTAAGGTTATGGGCTTTGGTGTTGGGTGCGTCCTTACAGAGCATTTAAATCTCAATCACCTGGTTGTGGCATTCTGTAAGCAGGGGGCACACATAGAACAAACGTATCCGATAAATATCGGTAACGCAACATTGGAAATGAACCAAACCCATTTGATTATGGATGAAAATTCATGTGCCAATTTTGGGGTATTACAGACAGAAGATTCAGATAACCCGGCGCATTGGTTCTATCAGACCGGTAATATGATCAAAGGTCCTGCGAATTCTCGATTGACTGTAAATCAAACAATGTCGCATAGATGGGGTGGATTAAAGGTGCCACTAACATTTGATAGTGACATAAAATTTCGCTATCTGATGGATGAATATGGGAATAGTAAGTTGACTTAATAAAATGCCAGATGGAAGCACCAAAAAATTTAAGCCGTAGCAGCATTATAACCTGGGTTATAGGGGTGCTTTCAGCCGTTACAATTACAGTGTTTGGATTTTGGAAGAGTAGCATTGATGATCTACTGGAACGTGAAACTAAACGGGCAGATAGGGCCGAAACGGAAAGCGATAGACTACGAGCGGAATTATCCAAATGCCAGGAGCAAAAAAATCTTTACGAAGTAATTCACCGTTTCGGTGTGGCACCGGGGAAAAAAACCGTTGAAGTCACACCGGAGCAAAATAACAATGGCTATGAAGAATAGTATTATCATTCTCATTTTCCTGGCACTATGGGTTGTGCCGGTGGGCGGTTGTAGGATCAGCAAGCGGCACAAAGAGCAGCTGAAAATAAATGCCCAAATCTCCCGGGACCGGGATAGCATGCGCGTAACCATGCGTGACAGCATGCAGGCCCTTTCCCTGGTCCGAAATACATTAGCTGAAACAGTAAGCCGGATGGATAAGATGTCCGCTGAGCGCCGGGCGGAGAACCTGAATATTGAAAAGCGTACCGTTACGGAACCGGTAAAGATCCCGGGCAAAACTTTTAAAACAACAGTTACCGGCAATTTCATGTTGGACACTTCCGCGATCCGTGACGGGAAGCTCGTGTACTTCGACATCGATAACGAGGATGTAAGGGTAACAGCCTACACCGAAAACGGGCAGATGAAAGCCTTAGTCGAAACAAAGGAGAAGACTATAAATGTACCGGTGAATGAGGTCCGTATTACCCAAAGCTCCGAAGCTACAAAGAGCAATTCCGATAAGTCCGTAAAGGAAGAGAAGGTAATAACAAATAGCAGCCTGCAGGAAGTAAACCAGGTAATAAATTCAGATTCCAGCCAGGGAAAGGAGAAAGTGACAGAGGATGTGCAAGTGAAAGCAGCAGAATCCGGCAGCACATCCACCGGCCTGGCCTGGGGAACTATCATATTGATTGCCGGTGCCGTGATCATTGCCGTTTTCCTGATCTGGCAGTTATTGTTAAAGAAATTTTTCAAATAGAAATCATGAATGACATCTTAGAAAGCTTCAAGGCACTTAAATCAAAAATCAATAATACAATTGATTTCGTCTGCAATCAAATAGATACGGCACAAGGGTTTGGCCGGAAGTACGCAAACATAGTATTAGATGCAGATGAATCACCGTATTGATAGAGTGGGATTTAAAAGAAATTAATTAACCATGTTCCCGACATCAACGCCGGGAACATAAAATACAAAATAATGGCAGAATTTTTAGCAGCACATAAAAAGACCGCGGTAAATGAAGGCGGTTATGCGAACGTGGCGGCGGACCGGGGCGGTGAAACTTATAAAGGCATCGCCCGTAAATTTTGGCCGAATTGGGCCGGATGGGCGATCGTAGACCGCAATAAACCCCTAAAGCACAACGCGAAAATAAAAGACCAGGAACTGGAAAGCCAGGTGAATATGTTTTACAAGCGCAATTTCTGGGACAAGATCGCCGGGGATGCGATTGACGACCAGGAAACCGCATTTAAGTTGTATGATTTTGCAGTGACCAGCGGCCAGCCTAAATCTATTCAGCAGATTCAAAAGGTTTTAGGCCTTCCGGAGACCGGTAAGATCACGCCAGCGCTGATCGAGGCAATAAATAATCCAGCAAAACACTTAATCAAATAGCATGAAACATTTAATCATTTTGCTGGCAGCACTGGCCTGCCTTACATCCTGCCGTAACATCCGGGGGAACCGTGATAAAGTCCAGGTTAAAGAAGATACGGTATATGTCAGTGTACCGGTTGAAGAA
Source organism: Simalia boeleni (assembly GCA_026541955.2). Taxonomy (NCBI): domain Eukaryota; kingdom Metazoa; phylum Chordata; class Lepidosauria; order Squamata; family Pythonidae; genus Simalia; species Simalia boeleni. The sequence continues at coordinate 28,753 of JANKYG020446330.1, forward strand.
CTGGACTTGCTACGTGCCGAACCGATACAGATCCCAGAGTTTGATAAAAAGTGGGATTCTATTTCTTTAACTTATAAAGCAGAAGTTGAGCGTCTGGCAGTAGAAAATAAAGTCCTGCAGGGCAGGATTGACAGCATGCAGATCACCTCTGATACGCTGGCCGCTCGTTTGCTACATGCCCGACTAATGATCGAAAATGCCAGGTATTACTTGCGCATTGCAAATCGTAACACAAGCCAGCAGAAATTCCTCCGGGGATGGATGAACCGGGCGCTGGAAGTGCAGTAGCCATCCAGTTCCTGAAGTGTATAAAATAGGTTGAATATTACGTTTTAAATCCCTTGTATATCAGGGGATTTTTTAATTTTTTTTAAAAAAATAATCTTAAAATTATTTGGTGTAACTAAAAAGTTACACTATCTTTGTGTCAACAAAAGCGAAGAACATGACAACTCAACAAATCAACAGCATTCCAGAAAACAAAATCGTTTCAGTTAGCGACAAAGTTGGTAAACTTGGTAACAAGCCTGTAGCAATGATCATGAAGCATACAGATATTGATTACAAAAAAATGACTGAAACAGAAGTATTCATCGTAGTAACTCGGCAAGGCATATTAAACTATTGGGGAAACGCGCTGGTAGCGGCTTACGAAGGCAAAGAGGGTGTAGATTACTTGAAATTCAAAACAGCAAAAGAGGTGTCAACATTTTTAAGATAATGGCTATATTTGATTATATAAAGGCAGATAGTTTCTTCAGAGACTATCTGCCGGAAGTAAAAAGCTACAAACATAAGATTCGCGGTAAAAACGGCCGCGGCAATCCTGTTGAATTTTCTGAAGAAGAAAAGAAGGCAATACGGGATGCTTTAAAAAAAATGTTTAATGATATTAAATATCAGTAATTCACCTCCCCGCCCTGCAGCAATGCAGGGCTTTTTTGTGTGCTGGAAAATAAAAAGCAGCAATTATGCTGCTTAAATTCATTCCTGTTCGATTTATTCACTATCGCGTACTGCTGTCCAATTTCAATTCAAAGCTGTTCGATTAAATTATTCTGAGAGTTCGATTAAATTAATAGAAATCACTGTAATATTTCAATTCTCTCTTTGTGAAGGTAAAAAATATTTAAAAATAATTGCAGAAATATTTGGTGTAACAAATATGTTACTTTATCTTTGTGTAACAAATCACAAATAAAGCAGACGGCAACTGGGTAAACACGGCAAAAATTAAAATGATTACTATTCAAGAAGTCGCAAAGAATTTAGGGTTAGATGAAAGCCATACATTAGTACAGGATACCTACAAAGAACTGGTGATCGAAGCAAAAGGAATTTATATCAAAAGGGGAAGTTCTTTTTTTACAAAAGAAGATATTTTGATCATGAAAAATAACCCTACGTCCTCTTTTGGATTACTCGGAGAAATAGAGCCTGCCCAATTGGAGAAAAACAAAGTGGCTTTTTCAGCTGCATTTGGAAGAAAGGTTGATTTAGAAACTGCGTTTAATAACTCTATAAAGTAATCTTTAAAAATGAGCAAATTGAATAAATTCGAACTGAAAGTTTTAAACGAGCTAAATCACACAATCTATCAGGATTTGCCTCTGATTGAGCTTGTAAAAAAAAATTATATCGATAATGGATTAACTAACGAGCAAATATCTAACGTTCTATATGCGTTAGTGTGTGAGGGGAAGATAAATTTAAGCGAAAATGCAACATCGAACCAAACACAATATGATAGGATTATTATAGCCCATACTCAGGACCTGCATGAAAAGGGTAGTGCTCGCAGGGATTTGGGTAATAAGATAAAGCAACTCAGGGAGCAATCCGGATTAACGCAGCAGGATCTTGCAGATAAGGCCGGAATAACCCGTGCAAATGTAAACCGTATAGAAGGGGGACTGTACAGCACCGGCCAGGACATTTTGAGCAAGGTCGCCCAGGCGCTGGGTAAAAGATTGGATATAGTATAACGTCAAAGGCCCTCGAAAGAGGGCTTTTTTGTACCTTTAATCTATGTTTGAATTTATACCCGAAAACATAATAGGGAAATATGTAAACCTAATCCCGGGCTACGACACCTACATATTAAAGTGCATAGAAGAAAAGCTCTGGCTAAAAATGCAGCGTACCTGGTGGTCTCCGTGTGAATTCGTTGAAATGTACGGGCGCTCTTGGATAAATCCCTTCCTGGATGACGTAGTGTTAAAAAGCCCATATGAGTTACTAAAAGAGGCAGAAAACATTATCAAAAGGAAAGGCGAGATACCTGCAGAAGAAGACGAACTCGTGACTTTAAATGCCCGTTACAACGACTTTAAAGAAAAAGTTGATAGCTACTGCCGCGGCGACTGGGACCAGCGTCTGAAAAAATCAATGGAAACAAATGTTTGGCAATAGCCAATTTGGTACTAAGCAGGAAGCTAAAGCTGTTTAGATTCTATATACTGTTTCATTTTCAGTAACCTCATAGCAACCGGAGAATTCATGTCATTCAGATCCAGTTTAAGCCGGCTAATGTGAGTATCTATAAATCCGCGATACTCGGTAACGGTTGTTCCCTGCATAAGCGGAATAGGTGGTGTTTGTACGGGTGCGTTTTCGAAATAATTAATCAATTCTTCCTTTGTCATTTAGCAAAGGTATTTCATATTCTTGTTTGATCCTTTCTATTATTTTATTGAATGCATCTGAATAGTCCTGATGTCCAGCATTTAAATAATCTATCACCTTTTCTCTTGCGTGAATAACAGAAGTATGGTCACGATTGATGCATTTAGCAATTTTCTTAAGAGATATTTTTGAAATTGAATTAGCAATGTAGCAAAAGAGATGCCTGATAACTACTATTTCAGCTGTTCTTTCTTTGCTTACTAGATTGCTTTCAGGTATTCCGGATGCCATTGAGCATAATTTTAGAAGATATTCTGGTGTTTCTGTTTTGATATCGGGTTTAGGGATTTTCTTATCGTATATAATCATGCATATTTGTGCGTGGATTGATAACATGATGTAATATTTAAAACGGGTAGGGGATATCTACCCGTTAGGTTATTGCTTTATAAATACTAATGTTGTTTCAGGATTAAATACGTTTGCGTCTGCTTCTTGCCAAAGGTGATTATCGTAGCCACAATCATAACGATCAGCTTCGCCACACGCACCATTACAATCACAAAATGGCTTTTCTCCTTGCGGGTTTTCCTTCAGCACTCCGTTTGCTTCTAAAAGGCTTTGAAATGATTCGGTTGCTGTTTCAAATTTTCGTTTGAATCCAAAACCTTTTTGAAAAGTATAGTCATCAAAGTATCCAAATGTATTGAAGTGTACAAGTATTTCGGCCTGCTCTTCTGTCATTTCTGATAACCGGCAATGAAATTTCCAATTCCCTGGTTCCGGATTAAAAAACAGCCTTGATGAATGTGTGTAAACTCCCATTTTGTCAGTTGGAGGAAGTTTGAATTCAATTATACCATTGTAAAATCTAAAATCGTATGCTATTGATAGATCTTCTGGAATAGGTGATCCTATTTTTTTAAATCCTGTTGTATCGACAAGCAGTATCTCAACCGCTCCTTTAATCTGCTTTGTTTTCATTGTCTGCTTCTTTTAAAAGTTCTAAGTATTTTTTGCCAGTGATTGATAGTTCGTATTTACGAGGCGTAGGGTTGAGAATTAGGCCGAGTTCCACACAGCATTGAGTTGCAGTATGACCACATCTGTCGCCCTCATTAATGCTCCTTACTGTATCAGCAATTATCTGGCGATGAGGTGTTACGCCAAACCTTGTATTGGCAAATACTTGCTCTACCGCATATTCCGGTACTAATTGTTCTATTGTCATTTTTAAATATCTTTTTCGAGTTGAATTGATAGGGTTGCCCGGACACAACGGAAATTGAATTTATCCCGCCAGTATTTCCAGGAGTATTCGCTATCGCGCATGAAATTTGAAATGGCATCCTTTTTGGAATATCGGAATGAATTCATGACAATAAACTTTTTCCCTGTTGCCGGGTGTCCGATATTTATGATCACAAATCCTTTATCTTGATTATTCATATCCTAAAAAATGCCCGGAACCGCCGGGCGCGGGTTGGTTAATCAATGAATTTAACACGGCAAGGGGGCACAGTAACAATTTCCCCATTTAATTTCTGAATTATCGCTATACTATCAGAAATGCCCCCCGTTTCGAACTCTGTAGACTCTAATCCCCAGGTGTGAAATAATCCAGATTCAGAGTATTCGGGCGTCCATACAGCAGTCCCTTCAATTATTTTACCACACCCATCTCTTTTAGGGGCTATCCAAGTACTAAACAACACTTTTTTCATAATTTATATTACCGGTTATCGGGAGCCGGGGCCGTTTTATAGTTTATTAAATGCTGCTTGATTGATAGAGCGTAATTCATGTAGTACATTACTGTAGTTTTCTAAACATATCAAAAGGTCTTGTTTGTCTACATTGTCATTTTTTGCTTGATTGTATACTCTTTGACAATCATTTTTATACCCATCAATTTTTATTAGGATTTCTTTAAGTATGCGAGCTTCTTGAAATGTTTCTTCAGTCATTTTATTTATTTGTTCCTGTCAACTGGCATATATTTAATTAATACTGTGCTAATTGACAGGAGGTGATTAAAAATTTATTCTTCTTCTGTAGCATCAAGATCAAACTTTACGTCTACGGCTGAATGATAAGCGCCCCTAACATTTAGATGATAATAATCCTACAACTGCCTTTTTGCTTTCTTTAATGCATCTTCTTCCGAATCAGCTTCAATATCCATTTGTATCTCAAATGTGATTTTCCCCTCTATAAAAAATTCATTTTGTTTAATTTGAAGGGTTATAAATGAATCGGGTATTGCAGTCTTCCCACCAAAGGCCGGTCATGTCATACCATTTCCTTTTTAGTGATAATTGCAAGTTGCTCATTAGACCTCCCTTATTTTAATTTTGCGAATGAATAACATAAGCTTACGCTTAATTATGTAGTCTTTAGTTTTGAATCCTTTAGTATCGACTACTACCAATTCCCCATTTTCGACATACGTAAAGTCGGCTACATATGAACAGGATTGCTCAACACATTTCCTTTTAGTCAGCATTTTAGTTTTGCCGGGAACCGAATATGAATCAAATTGAGATGGGATAAGCTCAAACTTTACCTGCAGTTTAAGGTCAGATATTTCACCTTTCTTTTGCCTTTCCTTAAGCTCTAAATATTTATATGCTTCTTTCAGGCTGTCAAACTTAATGCCGTTTATCTGTGTTGACTTGTTCCGGTATTTGCACCTTATTACTTGTTTCATCGAATCATGCTTTTAGCGGTTATGAGAATGCTATTTAATGCCGGAAGTTGGGCATTTTTTAGCAAGGAAACTATCTGTGTTACCTCTTTGAACTTATCAAAATCTAAAGCGTTTAAATCATCCATTACACGTTGCCTTTCCGTCCATTCCTCTACTTGATCCGATTCGATGACTTGCAATCCTAACTTATTTATTACCCAGTCTCCGCGTTCCTGAATTAGACCGGTAACCTCATTAAACATTGATTTCTGCCCCGGAGTAAGAATTGCCATTTTGCGAATGAACTTTTTAGCGTCGTCTTGTAGGCAGTAGAAGCCTTTAAAGTCTTTGTCGCTACTCATGAGCATTTCTGCGCCCCTGTTTACTGATTTTTCGAGGTGAGGCAGTAGATCGTTAAGGTTTTTCTTTAGCCCCTTTTCGTAAAAAATTGAATGCTTAACTATATCAAGATTTTCTAATAAAATAACGCTGCAAATAATTGTTTCCAATATTGCAGCGTTAAGTTGTCTTTGCTGGTCGCTCATTGCTATTTCAGTTTATCTTCAATATCCTTTTGGTCTATAACAAATCCCCGGCAATAAAGCTCACCATCTTCTAAAATATCGAAAGTGGAGTGCGGTAAGCTTGTAGTTATCAGCCAGGAGCAATCCAATTCACCGGGTGCCCATTTTGCTTCAATTTCTACACGATTTAAATTGAATGGGAGATCATTGTCTGAAAGCAATTCGTTAATTTCCTTGAAAGCGCCTTCTGAAAGAATATCAATATTTCCTGATTGTTTTTTAACGATCATTGCGACAGTGCCATCCCATGCTCCGACTTCGTCATAGATAATACCTCTGAACTCTAAAAGGTCATCACTGGCACCAAAACAGACTAATAGCCCGTTTTCTTTTGCCCTTTGATTTTCTTCTTTAGAAATTTCACTTCTGTACTCCCTGCCGTTTAATAATTCGGCTAATTGTTCTTTGTTCATGTTATTTATTGATTGAAGTGTTTTAAAATGGTAAATCATCCGCCCCTTCCGGGATGTTAAAATCTGAATCTTTTGGGCCGTGCGGTATGTTGTGTACGGTGTAATTTGGCTGCTGTGAATGCTCGCCTTCTATCTTCCAGGCGGTGAGCTGCGGGAAGTATCGTGTAGTTTCGTCTTTAACCCATTTATTACCGCCGAGGTTGAAATGTACAGTTACAATATCTCCTATGCGTTTTGATTCTATCCGGTCGCAGTTTCCGTTTGTAAGTTGGAAGGGGATGTAGTCCATTTTTATAAACCCTCCTTGATTGTTAAGTACTTCGACTTCAATAACAAATTCTCTTTTAGAAAATGTCTCGGTGATTTGCTGAATATCCTGGATGTCTATGATCCGGCCTTTGATTGTGTATGACATTTTATTTGATTTTCAATGTTTTTCAATTCTTTATATAAACTTTCTGTTACTATCTTTATTAGAATTTGCTCCATGTCATCCGGGTATGTATCAAAATTTGAAATGCTTCTTATAACATATCCAAGATCTTTTTCAAGGCTCGATCCAAACCCACATCCCATGTATGATTTACCTCTAAGATTGAAAACTCTGGTTGATAATTCAGGTAGGTTTGATCGAACCCGATTTCTCCATTTACTAAATTGTTTGTCTCGCATGTTTTAGAAATTAAAAAGGCACATCATCAGGTTCATCAGGTGATATGCCGGTTAGTGGATTTGTTACAATTGTCGCCCAGTCTTTAGGCAGGCTGCGTAGTATTGGGTGATTTTCCTCACAGTCTTTCGCCATCACGTAATAGTCGCCCATGTCGTACATTCGGCATTGATAGCCTTTCATATCGTGAAAATGGGAGTATTGAGGTGGGTCGAAGGTGATCAGGACATGGACGGGTTCGAGCGGAGTATTATCATTGTTGTCCATCTTTTTGCTGATTATGGAGTTTCAAATTCCAAAATTCTTGCAGCCTTTTTTCTTTGTCTGGGAGTTCTGTTTTATCCTTGACTTTTTGTACTTCTTTGTCTTTTTGCTCCGCTCCTTCGCCGTAGAACAGTTTCTTTTTGTTCTCTATTCGTTCGCCTTGCCGCCTGGCAGCCTCATTTTCGCTTTCAATTGGCTGGCCTAATGTATTTACTACTTGTTGATATTTTTCTCGGAATTTTGCCATAGTTTCTTCAGATGGTGGGGTTTTAATTTCCCGGTCGGATTCCGCCTCCAATTTTTCAGCCTGTAGCAGATGCCTCTGGTAACTTTCGTAGCGCTCCCGGTCATAGATCGCCAACCATTCATTCAGGATAGATCCGTCAATACTCTGGTAAACCTTCCCAAATTTTCCCGTTTTGGCCTGTTGGCAGAAAATGGCAACATCCTCGATCGTATAGCTGGGATCATCGTTAAGCCCCTTGGAATAGTTCTGGAAGAAGTCAAAAGAAAAGACCGCCAGCTGGTGGTCGGTCATGTTTTGTTTCACGTTGAATGAATTGCAGAGATCGGAGAACAGGAGAACTAAAATTTTGATTGATGTGCTTTCTCCCTGCTCATGCTCCAACTGTTTGAGATAGTAACCCTGATTGATGACTTTTGGAAAATCTAATCCCTTCGGGGTGTCGTATTCTGTTTTAAGGTGCTTGATTGCTGCCAGGGGATTTGATCTAAGTTCCCCCAAACATTCTATCAACCGCTGAGAGTGCGCTCGCTGTGTCAACAACGGAGCGTTTTTGTTCTGGATTGTTAAACTGGTCTCTTGCATGAGCTTGTAATTTTGGATCGGCTTTGAATTTCTTCAACTGCTCGATGTACTTTGGAAATTTTGTTGGGCGAAAAAGCGTTTCGGGGTTGAGGTGTTTTTGCATTTCTGGATTTTTTAGCCATTCAAAGCTTTTCATTTCCACGATTTCAACTAGGGTTTGTACTTCGTGTCCATCCTCCAGCCTGGCGTTTATCCCCTTGGCGTTGTTCTTCGTGTACTGAAACTCTGAGCCGGTAATTTCGTTGATTCGATCAATTACAGTTTTCGCATCTTCCGAGATTTCTTCTTCCCTTTCCCCCATACCCCCTTTTCTATCTTTAATTCCATTTCCATTTGCAATTGCATTTGCATTTGCTAAATAGTCGACCATTTGGTCGACCATTTCTTCTTCTTTTTGGTCGACCATTTGGTTAAGCATTTGGTCAACCGTTTCATTAAACCATTCTTTTATTTTTTCTTTCATTTGGTCAACAGGAAATAAAACGAAATCATTTATTTTAAAAGATTTTTTCAGGTCGTTTTTTTGTGCAAATGACAGATTCTTAACGGTTGATATAAGGCCTGCTAAAGTTGCAGAGGCGATTTTTTTTGGTTTGTATTCTGACCGAATGGTCATTTCTTGGTTAAGTCTTTGGTTGACCAAATGGTCGTCCGAATGGTCGAATTTTTGGCTGACCATTTTCCAAATTTGGTCAAATTTACTTTCGATAAAAATTCCGGTAATTCTCATCAATCTTTCTTTGTCTGCCGGGATTTTTTCATTTTGGTGTTGATAAAGAAGGAGCCTAAAATAGGCTCCCAATTCTTCACAACTCATATCTTGAGTACCGGACTGAAAGTCCTTTGAATATAATAAAAATGCAGGGTCCTTCATTGGAAATATTTTTAAACTAGTTTATGTTTCTTCAAAGTCATTAACTGTAAGCTGTAAAGAAATTCACCCCAGTAACTATCTTCAAAAGTTCTTTGCTCTATGTGTATATTTTTTATCGACTCTAGTACTCCATCGCCTGAATTTAAAATCCAATCTGTTACGATTTGCTTGGCTTCTTCATCCATTTCATCCATCTGCTCTTCGGTAACCTCAAAAGCTAAATATTCTTTTGAGGTATTATATATTTCGCTGCCGGATATTCTGTAAATTGTCCATCCCAGTTCTTTCAAATGTTTGTCACGTTCCAAGTCTTTTTTTGCATCGTGAAATCCATAGCCATCTAGTTCTATTCCAATTTTAAAATATGGATTTCCAAAGTCAAGGTAGTATTTACCAACAGGATATTGGGGGTAGAATGGCAATCCTCCTTTGTATCTCATAGCTTCCCATGCCATCCATTCTATTTTTGTCATGCATTTCTCTATGTCTGTAGGGTATGAAAGGATTAACTGTGATCGCCTCTCTCTGGTAAAATCTTTTATTTTAGTCTCTATCGATAGGTAATATTCTTTAAATGCTGCTAAGTTTTCGAAATATGATTTTGATGTCTTTAATCTTCCCTGTAGTAACCTGGCAGCATTATAAATGTCTTGATGAGAGGTGTAATCGATTTCTTCCATTGTTCTGATATTTATTAGACGTATCATAAAAATAATCTAATTTGTGTACAATGCTTTATAAAATGGTGTCAGCTCCCAAACCTGCTGCTTTCTGCCGGATGTTCCTGGTCGGGGATCTTTTTTTGACTTTCGGACTATCTTTGCCTTTTCCATGTCAGTAAGACGGCGGCATACCTGGACCTGTTCTTTAGGCGGGTTGTAGGTAGCTGGTATTTTCATTTGCTTAATCTGCTTTGATATCTCGGATATATTGCCCTCCATCCCTGGGAGCAGGCTAAGGGCCTTCATGATGACCAGTTCGTGATTCCGGTATAAATCTGTTCGTTTGTTCAGATCGTGCGCTATAAGCGATGTCTTTTTAACTTTACTTTGCATGGTAATTTAATTTACTACGTGACTGAATAGATTAGTACGGTCATTGTCCATTTCTGTTTTAGGGTAGCCGTATATTTCAATGTCTTTTTTTCGCTGGATTATTTTTTCTACCCATCCGGTAGCGGCCTTATGGAAGTCCTTCTTTATTTCAAATCCGTATGCTTTCCTGTTTAATTCAAGCGCCGCAACCAGGGTACTGCCAGAACCAGCACAAGGATCAATTACTATGTCGCCTTCATCTGTGAATATTTTGATCAGCTTTTTAAGTAGGTTAACCGGTTTTTGGGTTGGGTGGATCTTTTCAATACTGGAATCATCGCGCTCCCAGTCAATGCAGTTGAATATCATTTTGCCAGCGTTGTTGAATTTTGGTAGCTTTTCGCGATAGAATAGTAGTCCATATTCGCAATTGCCAACAATCTTCATGTTTGCCTTAAGGACCTGTGCGGAAAAGTTCTTTCTGAATACCAGGTTGATATAATTGTTTAGCCCATACCGTTTAGCAAGCTCTATAAGATACATTTGTTGATCAAATGCACAAAAAACGACCATACATGGTGCCTGACCTTTTTCTTTTGGTTCATTCTTCAATAGCCTGCTGCAGAAATGAATAAATTCAGCTGGCTTAAAGTTTTCGTCTGTATCAAAGAATGATTTCCCGGCCAGCTCACTTTCACCATTTGTATTATCACCATCTTTATACCATGCAGGATTGGATGCGTAGGCATTATTTCCGAGGTTATAGGGGATGTCTGCAATGATCAACTGAGCTTTATGTATATTATACCGCTTGAAATTTTGGAAATGGTCGTTGAAAAGTATTTGGTTATTCATGGTTTCTATAATTGTGAGTGTTAATTCTTTGTGCGGCAATTTTGAAGTATTTGTCATCAAGTTCAATTCCTATAAAATTTCGTTCTTTATTCAGGCAGGCAATACCAGTAGATCCGGAACCCATGCAGTTATCCAAAACAGTTTGCCCAGGATTCGTGTATGTACTGATTAAGTACTCTAATAGTGCAACTGGTTTCTGTGTAGGATGTAAACTGATTTTTTGAGTATCTGTACTGAATACTTGTATAGACCGTGGGAATCTTTCGGTTGAATCATATGAAGTGAGTCCATGTTCTCCATATACAGAAGTTTTCGCAGAATTAATCTTACTAGTATATGATGATACTTTTCTGCTATGCCCGGTGGTTTTCTGTGGATTATAGATACATTGCTTTTTGTAGAATATGCTTATTGTTTCATGGTTTCTCATTGGTTGCTTTTTTGCATTTAGAAACCCAGTGCCCTTTACTTTATCCCAAACCCAATCATATTTGTACATTGACAAATTAGATAGTCTTAAATGTGATGAAAATGGTTCTGCTCCAAATAGTACGATAGCTCCATTTTCTTTAATAATCCTTTTATATTCCTCCCACAACTCTTCAAATGGTATAATTGAATCCCATTTGCATTGTGTCGTGCCATATGGAAGATCACATAGTATCATATCAATACTTGCATCGGAAATGTTTTTCATTTCAATCAAACAGTCACCATTAATGAGTTGTATTTTTGATTTTACGTGATCTAATTTGGTGATATCAAACAATTCAGGTTGCATCTTCTTTCTTTTTATGACGTGAAACTTTTGCCCCCATTTGTACAGCTTCGGCATGATGGGATTCGACCCATGAATTGCATTTTTGGCATGCGCTCATCCAGGTAGACTGATCCAATATTTCATTTTTACCCCTTCCTTTTTTGTGATGTATGCAGGTTGCAGCCTTAGTGCATTCAGGGCTTTTTATTTCACACTTGAACTTTTTCTTTTGAAGAAATTCTGGATATTGCTCTTTTAGCTGGGCGTTAATCGATTTTGTTTTCTTAGTTTGCTTCGGGATCTCTTTCGGTACTTTTACTGGCCCGGAACTGTTGGATAAGTGCTTTTAATGTAAGGTGCAGTACTTTCCTTCCGGTGCCGGGGCGGAACAATTAAACGCTATGCACATGACCTTTCTTTTTATGATAATTGAAAATTGCTTTTTCGGCTTTTAGTTTGTCGCTTTCTTCTTTACGATTCTGGAAGAATAAATATTCATCAAGCGACATTTCGATATAGGATTTGCAGTCTGAAAGTGTCCGGCTGCTTGGAATAGTATTGCTATCTACCAGATCGTTTATATTTTGTGCCATCGCTTTATTATTTAAGGTTATAAAAAAGCCGGCTTAGACAAGCCGGCTATAATTCTAAAACATGGAAAAATTGTTACTCTATTATTGTTGCTTTTACGTTTAGGTCGTAGGTGGCGGTGATAACGTGGAGTGGCTCATTTGGTTCGGGGATTACTATACCGAGCATTTCAGCAGCGAACTTTACGCACTTTTCAATGTAGGTGTTGAATTCTTCGGTAGTAAGGTTCGCTGTACTTTGAGGGATGGTTTTAAGTTCGTCTACAATGATTACATCTTTAGTATTGAATTCAGACTTTAGATAGTCGTGAGTGTCGTCTATTGTGAATTCATTTCCAAGGTTGTTTATTCCCTGCTGGATCAATGGGAGCACCACGCCCCAGTAGTAACGGTTTTGCGGATTGCTGCGCTTCTTGTTTAGCTTAAGTTCGATGCTAACAATCTCATTCTGATGCTTCAAAAGCCATTCCTTTATAGCTGCTGCGTTGAACTTACTTAGTTTACCATCCTGAAGCACCAGCCCCGTTAAATTCAGTTTCTTTCCCATTACTGCAGCTTTACAACAATGGAAGTAGTAGAAGTCTTGAATGGCTTGTAAATGGTAATCGCTTCGCCGGTTTCTTCAATAATTAATGTTGTGCCGCCGTCCGGAAGGTTCTGCAGGAACTTTTGCCTCTCGGTGATCTTTTCCTTTAGTGCTGCCATTTCAGTTTCAAGCGAATTTAGCAACGGATCATTGCAATTGTCATAATTCCATTTGGCACCTAACTCACGTTGCTCAATCCGGGCATTATGATAATCAAATGATTTGCCGTGCTTTTCTGCTTCATCAAGTAATGCAGTTTTAAAACGCTTAGCTAATTCAAAGTTCTTGTTCTTCTTCTGGTCAGTAGAAGTAAGTGTGTTGGCTATTTCCTCTATGTTTTTGAGGAAGATGTGAACCTTTAAGGGGTCAGCACTTCCGCTTTCAATTGCTTCGACTACACTTTCGGCAAATTGGCACCGGCCTTGCTTGTTGGTATCGAATAGTTCGAGCTTTGATATAGTTGTTAATTCTGCTGACATAATATTATGGTTTTTGTAATTCGCCTTTGCGTTTAGTGAATAATGCTTTTATTGCCGGGTCGGAATCTACTGCCTGTTTATTTACTTTATAAAAGGCCGCTATTTCTGCCAGATTCTTTACACCGTCGAGTTGATCTTGCCAGCTGATCAGATAGTCATTTTTCGGTACATCTAAATCGTCTGAATGATCTTTGTCCGCATCATCAATGTGTCCCGTTGCAATTAGGAAGGTATAAAGTAAGGTGTACTTTAGCGCATAGGTTGTTGCTTTACCGGCTCCTTTATCCTGTGAATCTACCCCATGCCCGTAGCCTTCCAGCTTTATGCTTTCTCCGGACTTATGAAGCAACAAGTATTCGGTTGTGACTTCGGTAAATACCTGTTGTTTTTGCTTTACTTGTGGAAGGTTGCTGCCAAATTGCGATGTTTCTTCCCAGCGTGTAACCTCTGTTCGAGGAGTTACTTTCGTTGGGAGAATTACTAATCCTGCTTTGCGCATAGCCTCACCTACTTTTAATTTAACTGATTTGTCAGACACGCCTTTGTAGGAACCACCGCCGGTGCCCACGTTCATATCTTTATCAATACCCTGTACCATACCCATTACTTCGAGTATAGCTTTTGCAATATTTTCCATTGTTTTTTGAATTTAGAATTATAAAAAAAGCACCTACTAATTGTAAGTGCTGTTACCTATAAGGTAGTTTTTCTTTCTCCATGTACTGCTGGGCCATGTCCCTGACTTCGTCCCAGGTTGCGAACCTCTCTCGGATGTGATCGTCAATAATAAATACTTCATTGATCGAATACTGCCCATCCACATAGCATGCGTATTTATCTCCTGCATTGTCCGATACGCTTATTTCTGCTTCAACTGGTATATCAACATAATCTCCCTCATCCGGGTCGTAAATACGACCCTCTAAGACGGCATACATACAGAACTGTTTACCCGTAATGATTTAGATTTTTCGGTAAGCTTTGTCTGCAGGTTATGAATTTCTGGCAGATGCGGAGCGCTTTCCCGGTAAGGCTCAAATAAGAAGTCGTAGAAGTATTTAAAAACGCTTTCAAATACAATCGGATCGCTGCAGTTCTCCATCATTTTTTCGATGTGTTCTTTCCGGTGCTTGAATAGCCGGTTAGCGATGTAGTGGTTCTTAAATAAGAAACGGTCATTCTTTATAAAGTAGACCGTATAGATGAAAAAAGCAATCATACCGGCTGCGAAGAGGATAAAATGAAGCATGATTTAGCTATTTAAGTGTGATTCAATAAGTTTAATACAAGATTCTATCAGAACATTTGATCCGCGTAGGGTTAACTGTATGTGAGTATTCAAAACTGGACTAGTCTCATCTATCTCCTCACAATTAAAATAGACTAATCCGATTGCGTATGATCTATTAAACATTGAGTACTGCATAGTGTGACGCTTTTCGTTTGCAATTTCTGACAGTTCAAATAGCCTGTCCAAAATTGATTTGATTTCTTGCTTTTCCATTATTTAGAATTTTTATTGTTTTTACTCCTTAAGTATCTCATATAGTGCTTATTGCACATTTTTAAAGCATGATTCTTATTATTACAATCTTTTACCGAGCATACCTTTGCTTTTTGGGACTTAATGCTAGATGGTTTGTGTATTCTAATATGATCGGATGCTGATACTATTTTAAGGTTTTTGATGTCATTATTTTTTGGATTTTCATCAATATGGTGGACATGTTCTGCTGAAGTTAATTTTCGGTCAATTTCATTTTCAACTACTTCTCTATGTTCGTAAATCCACCTCCTTGTTGGGTTGTGCCATCTTCTTTGATAGTTATTCATTTTCATGGTGTAATAATTTATTATTTAAAAAATCCGGTTTGTCGGCTTACCCGGCTGCCATTAAGGTTAGTCCCGAGACCTTTCGTACATTTTAGCAAAAGGATTATAAACTACCTGGCAATTGATCAGGCAATCATCCTTCATTTCTAATGTAGTATGGTTCTTTGTAGTAAGAACGCTTTCGCCTTGTACGAAAAAGGATTCGGTAACATTATCAAGCGGTACTACCTGCCTTGCGTTTTCTACAAAATGACCTGAATCGCTGCTTGGCGCAACATTTACTTTCGATTGTTTTGCTGTTGTGTTCATTTTAATATTCGAATTTTAAAAGTGAAAAATATTGTTCACCGGACATAGTAGTTGTATCTTGTATATCCGCTTCTGAAAGTTTGTTTTGTTTGAGTAGTTGGGTTCCGGCTTCATTGAATACAGTACTAAACCGCTCGCCCTGTCGCTGAATGTACCGTATGTGATTTTTTAACTTTTTAGGAACCCGGTATAATGAGGCAATAGCATCCTTTGCATTCTTGTGTTTAGGATCAACGCCTAGAAAGAACATTCTATCGGTTGATGGGCAATAACAGCGCACATAGGCTACATTCTCATCGTTTATCTGACCGGCAAACAATGTATAAACCCCCACATTCATTCCTCGCGTTGTCCCTTCCAGATATATTTCATCCTTTTTATCTACGTAAGTATCTATTTCCTGAAGGTTTTCGCTAAAAAATCTAAATACGTATTCTTCCCCGTGAAGCTCCTGCATCAGTGCGATACAAGCTGATTTTACTTCTTCATTTTCTTCCTTAAAGAAATGCTCAGTAGTGAAATCTTTTGTTTTTATAGATTCAAAATAATTTGCAGGAATTGCACGACCATGGATATAATGTAACCCAAAACCATCTTTGAACATAACAGCTTCCCTTTCTACGCTGTGTAACTGATTATCTAGGTCTCTTAGGATTGTTGTAGGCATATCCGAAACAATGCACATACCGTCAAGCTGAACCATGTCGAATATGCCTGACTGGATTAGATTTTTGAAGTGTTTAAAATCTTCTTCTCTATCTGTATTTATCAATTTCATCTGCAGGTAATAATCAATCCAGGCTACCCACCCGTAATCCCCGATGTTACCATAATTCGAGGTAGGAAAATATTCGAGTTTGTTGTCCCCGATGTTGTCCCCGATGTTGTCCCAGATGTTGGCCCGGATGTTGGCCCGTATGTTGGCCCGTATGTTGTCCCCGATGTTGGCCCCGATGTTGGCCCAGATGTTGGCCCGTATGTTGTCCCGGATGTTGGCCCAGATGTTGTCCCCGATGTTGGCCCGGATGTTGGCCCAGATGTTGTCCCCGATGTTGGCCCAGATGTTGGCCCGTATGTTGTCCCCGATGTTGGCCCCGATGTTGGCCCGTATGTTGTCCCGGATGTTGGCCCGTATGTTGGCCCGTATGTTGTCCCCGATGTTGGCCC